>VYZP01034395.1:0-17755 GCA_013400635.1 Hypocryptadius cinnamomeus
CGAGTAGCACCAAAGCTGAGCGAGGCAATGACAGGATTTTTCCCCAGCGATGGCTCATCGTCACTGTGCCAGTCCACGCTGTCCTTCTCGTGTCGGTAGAGGTTGCAGAGAAGAGAGTTGAAGGTGTGGCCAGTGAACTCCTCAATGCGCTCCTTCAGCATGGTCAGCAGAGGATGCCACTGCCATCAGCACAGAGCGAAATGGAAATGCCATGAACGCAGGCCAGGGGCAGGTAATGCGAGACAGAAGGCAAAAACCACCAAGAAACAAAATATACTGCACTTTAATCACAATAAACTTAATATCAAACAAATTACAGCAATTGTGATGATATTTTTAGTAGAGCAGAGGAATGGACTGGGCTTTCTGCAAAATATGCACACGTTACCCATCACTCAATACTAAATTGTCTCTTAAAACTCTGAAGCCAGGCTGCCTTTCATACAAATGGAGGCAATCAGTGACTAAATGACACTGCTTTCAATTGCCTGCAGCTGTTGACAGAGAACAAGAGGAAATGGTTGGCATAACACAGCCCTCTGTCTCCACTCTGTTAGCACAGCTTGTTGAGCTCAACTCATCACCTCTTGGGGTTTTGACTTGGACATTGTAACTCTTCAGTGGGTCACAAAACCAATGTCACTGGCCCTGGATTTCATCCTTCCCTTTGCTAACATCTTGCTGAGCCCACAGCCCAGGAAAGCTCTGTACATTCCACTACAAGTCAGTCCAGTTATTTAATGTTATGAAGTTACATCATGACTTTCATCTGTCAGAGTGCTTTTACGAACTTCACAAATATATAAAGAAAAAAAAAAAGCCAAAGCAATGTAGGCCAGAATTTTTGCCCATTATATAAGCAGAAACAGAGAGCAAAAGAGGATAAGAAACTGATTCCAAATCTTCCAGTGCACCACTGGCAAAAGAAGCAACAGACAGCTGGAAATATTTTCTAGTATCCACCTCTAATAAACAAGGCTGCACTACCTTCCTTCCAAGCTTCCCCAAATTTAACAGGTATTTAACTATTGGTTACACTGCAGGAGCCTCAACATACCATCTTTCTCTCATGGGGTATTTCTAGCTAAGCCATGCCTTCAACAATTAAGCATCATGTGAGTAATCAACTCTAGTAAACATAGGCTGCAGTTATGGAACACGTCAGGCAAGCAGTAATATCACCCAAAAAAAGTTTGCTTTGTAACTGGGCTGCCTGAATGTGCAGAAGAGTCCAACAAGAATTACTGAGAGCACTTTTCAGTGACCAGCTGTAGCATCCCATGAACCAGGACCAGATTTCTTCAACTCCCATCACAGAAGTATGTATTACTAAAATGTTACCATATGATGAATTTTACAATGTAATTGAAAGCCCACAACAAACCTGCAGCAGTGGAAGTAGTTTTGTTGAAACAACTCTATCACTGCTTACAGAAAAACACTAATAGCAAAAATAATTGAGGCATACACACTGGATTATATCTAGAAGTGCTGCAATCACACCAATTCTTACCAAGCAAAAAAGGAGGGGCACAAAGCTAATTACTCCTACAGATCAAGTGTTTAAGGGAGTAATCAGTTTTGGCTAAGCTGTGCACTAAGATACATTTTACTCAGGATATTTTTGTGCTAGAAATACTATTCTACAGGTAGAGACTGTACTCTTTACACCATCCCCTACTTTTCTAAGCTGCAGGTACTCCCACCTGCAAAGCTGTGTGAAATACCAGTGTCCCTGTGTACTGTACCCATAGATCAGCCTATGGGCAACTTCCAGCCATGCAATTTCTCCAGTGCTTCTCACTTTTTGCTTGAGTTTCTTTCTCTCACTGAAAAGCAAAAATATTCAGGAATAAAAGACAGGACCAGCCTGAGTAACTCATTTAGGCCTTGTACCTTTTGGATGAGAGAAACAAGCCAGTGGCCCAATGAGTGCTAACTCAGAACTTGATGCAAACTGAAATGAAACCTTGAATTCAGGGTATATGGGCTCTATCTAATCTCTGAACAGCAATGGACTTCACACCAGGCAGTTCTCAACTGGATTTAAATCATTAGTGTACAACAGAATGATATTGTGAGGGCACTTCCAATCCCTAAAGCCATTCAGCTTTCAGAAAAGCCCATTTAAAACAGTATTTCACAAACAAGTGCCAAATGATTGCCTGGTTTTCCACCACAAGTTCCACAGACCATAGAATTTTTAACTACAGTATTTTTGAGACTACAACATCGTCCCAACTCATCATGTTCAATAACGCCTTTCCAACTCTTCCCAAACATCCCACTTTGGCAGCAGTTCCGGGACTTGGGACACTTTTCTCTCATGCTATCCAGCTTTCAACAGTGACACCTAATTACTGCCATGGAAATTTTAAACAAAGCAATACCAAGAGACAGGCTGATGGGACAACAGGCTGAGAGAGAGAGAGGTGGGGGAGGGAGAGAAAACATGAACAAAACATCACTGAGTCACTCAGAAGGTTTTTAACTCTTCCAAAACAGTGTGGGAAATTACATGCTACAATCTGGAGTTGCTGAGCAGATAAGCTGCTCAGCAGCTCACAGATGTGTGAATTTCACAGCATCCACACAGGAATCAAAATATGCATAAACTTTCATTTAAGCAGTATTGAACCTAAGTGTTTCTGAAAGTAACTATTTCAGTAATTGGTATTACTGTATCTTTACAACAAAAAATCAGTACGACTGTGGGCAGTACAATCTCCCATACAAAGATGCTTGGAGTAAGTCACACAGAGCAATTCAGAGTTTTGTACAAAGCTACAGTGACCCAAAGCAAAACTTTAGAGTAGTAACCTCCTTTTGGCAACATTTGGCAACTAAATCACGCTGCTCTCAGTCAACTCACTCATAAAGTGTATTGTATAAAACTGACCACATTCCAGTAGAATCTGCTGCTGATCACAAATGAAATGCAAACAGATTCTCTAGATAACCATAACAGAGGATAGAGGGAATTTTTGTCTCTTGATCTCTGCAAAGGATTTCTGTGCAGACAATAATAAAACACATGCAAACATATACATACATTTGGATTTGGCTGCATTGTTATCCTGGAGTATGTGTAAGGAAGTTCCCCATACCAGGATGTAAGTCGTGGTTCCTCAAAAGATACTTCTGAAAAAAACAAGAAGACTTTCTTAGTTGCCTTATTTGAAGGATTTGAAAATGGATAATGCAATTCTGCCAAGAAACTTGATCAAAAAGGGATTGTCCATTCACCTAACGTTAAAAAGCAGCCCCTTAAAATCCTCAGCTTTACATAACGAACTCAAATGAAGGAAATAAATTATTCAAAATCAGGTGTGCATCTGCAGGAGGCCAAAATCTTGGAGACATATCCATTTTCTTACCCCTAAATGCCAGACATAGCAGGGACTGGATGAGTTAAAGATAGCAAACTAAACTGAAATTTTATCTTGTTTTACATTCACTTGGTTCTGGTGCCCAGTATGCTGGTATAAGTTGCAAGATGCAGATGGATCCACTGGAAAGGGTGAAGTAAAAAAGGACTGTAGCATCCTTGGGACATTACAGAAACAAAATGTAGCAAGGCTGGACACAATATTTTGTCAAATATGTGTGTGCTCTGTGGTATAACACAAACATCAGGTTAAAAATACTTTCGGCTTCTGAAAAGACATCTTGGCAACTATTTCTCATGCTTGACAGGTAGCATTCTCCATTACACTGTCCCTTTAGTGCCAGCCAAGAAACACACATGCTGAAGACATTTTCCAGCCCCATCCAGTAACTGCTCTGATACATTATCTTACATCAGTTCCTGCCTGAAAGTGAAATTTAGCTAGAACAGGTGCCCCTTAGTGAACAAATCCAGAATAGCAGCCTCTTCTCCTACTGCATACTGGAACTAATAGGTAAAACCAAAGGAAAAGGAACATGCTCTGCTGGGGTTTTCAGTGAAAGAGGCAAACAATATACCTCATGAAAGAAACCTCCAAGAACACAGTTTTTGCAGCACTGCTGGGAGATTGTATAATGGTGGCCAGACTTTATCTTAAAAAAATAGTGAGAAAAAGAACTGGAAATTACAGAAGAAACAGTAAAATTCCAAGATATTTAAGACAGGCAATTTTAATTAGGAAAGATCTCATTTAGTTGGCAATAGTAACATGGCATTAGAGATTGAAAAGTAAGCTGGCAGTAGTCTTCAGAAATGCATGGAAAACCTGCATGGAAACATGAAGAAGGGGTAACACTGAAAATGAAACCCAACTCTAAACAGTGCACAGATTCTGTTATGGAATTGACCTGTGAATGACCTGAAGAGGTGGTCACACACTCCACACCTTGCCTGATGTGAGTTCGCTGACCCCAGGGTATGTCTTGGAGGAGTTGCTCAAACATCCAGTCTGCTTGTTCTGAGTCAATAAAGCCAGGAATCAAATGAATCCTAAGGATGACAAAGAAAAATGGAAGGACTATCCATTTCTATATCTGCTTTGGGAAAATATTTTCATTTCCAGGATTCCCAAAGGAGATAAAAATGGCTGTTAATGCATCATATCAAAAGTCAAAGCCCCGTATCCTGTTTCTGACCACAGCCAAAAGCAGGCATGAAGGAATGAACAGAAGGGCTCCTGTTGAGTCTTACCCTCACCAAATGAACGTAATTTCTTTTCAAAACTTATAAAAACATATGACAACCAGCAACATACCATGAATCCCAGGATCAGCCATATGCTGTGAAAAATGGCATCCTTCTGCTTGTTATTAACTTCACCTCTGATAAATCAGATAGACCTGATTATGGCAATACAGTTAAAATTTTGCCCTTTATTCACCATCTCCATATCACTTAGAATTTGATAGCCCTTTATCCCTACTGCCATTCCTGCTCTCTTTTCCAAGAATAAGGAAAAGCATTTAGCATAAGGACAGTATTTAATGTCTCCTATTTTTTCATTTCCATATGTACATCTAATATTTTGACTGGACTAACAGCCATCCAAGAATTACAGCCACTGTGATGGGCTGCAGAGTAGGAATGCTGCTAACAGCAGTTTACTCTCACAAGTATTTCATGCCCCAAAGATGTCACAGTAAGAGTACATAGTAAAGGTGTTAAAAAAAGATGCAAATCTGATCACTAACTTTCCAGAAATATATATATTCCATCAGTGTATTATAAAAACAAACTCCAGAAAACGCAGGATAACCCATCTGACTGTGTATCTTGTCTCTTTCCAGCTGGTCAAAGCTTTTACTTTTCAAAATACTTTTAAGATTTATTTGCATCTTTAGAAGAAACTAAGACGAAGACACGAAAATAAAATAATAATCAGAAGAAATTAAATAAATGCATAAAAAATTACTATGTCCTTGGCATTTTTTCCACTATTAATAGAAAACTATCAAATTCAAAAGAAGAGGATTAATACTGATACTGCAGCTAAGTCAGCAAGGTAAAATGTATTTTAGTTACTAGGAATCACAGAACAAGTAGGTTTTGTTTTGAAGTGTCCTGAAGCTGAAATAATTAAGGCATGGCATATAAGCACAAGGGACAATCCTGAGGTTACCACAATTGCCTAAAGTTAAATGCTTTCATTAGATTTATTTAAAACAATTCCAATTTACAGCTACAAGTTTTGGGCTGCTCTTGAACTGTACAACAGACATCATACACTTGCTAACACAGGAATACTGATCCAAATTCACAACAGCAACTTAACGTGAACCATGACACAAACGGACACAGCCCTTTGTCCTTATTCTGGAAACACCACCAGATGCAGTACCACATGTCAAGAGGTTTTTTTTTTCTCTTCAGTGCTGCTCAGAAGCATCTCAGTCCCTGCTATGTGCCACTCAAAAGTATTTCCAGAAGTACTCTAAACAGATGATGCACAGGAAGTGCCACGTGCAGCTGATGAAGTCAAAACTCTCTGCAGAGACTGGACTTCAGAAAGTTGAGTATGACCACATTACTCTGCAAAAGCCAATAACATTTCATCCACTTACCTAGAAATGCCAGTTGGTCCCTTGCTGAGCTCATAAACACCAGGCTTGCTGAGGATAAAGAAAGGAAAGAGCCATCAGAAAAACAAACAAGAAATTATTTTAGACTGAGCAGCACAGACTAGAATTGTTGTAGGCCTGGACTAGGGAAAGTTTTCTTTAAAAGAGAAAAGAAAGTTAGAAAAGGGAAGAAATAATGTCCTGGACATAAAGGTCAGAGTAAGGCAGCAAGGTGTGCTGCAGAAGCAAATGAGTTTGTGTGTACTTCCTGTCCCACCCTTCACCAAAGGCTCAGGACAGTTTTAGGGCTCTTATAAAAAAATAAAAGAGGGATGTCACAGGGAACCAAAGGAAGACAACCATACATGACTGCACTCAGATCACTATGCTTGCATTTATGGGTACACTGAGAAAGAAAATTCGAACAAGACAGCCAAACTGAGCCAAGCTGGATTTTCAGCATCTCTAACTCCACCATACACCACCAGAGTTTGTCATGCTTCATGCCAAAGTTACCCTGGGAAAATCCCCATTTCAACACAAAGGATAAGTGACATAAAAACACCCAGCTTCACTATGAAACTTACTATCAGCTACTTCTCTGAGTCCTGAAAGAAGCTGCCATAGCAGCTATATTTCTAGTATATTCCACAGTAAGTAATTTCTAACATAGTTTACAATGGACTGTCCCAGGAAAATGTACACTGCTAACCAAAGGAGACATACTGGCAATTGGGCTGAACCAGAATGTTCAAATGATCGTGGTTACTGGCTTCCCAGCTATACAAAAGGCATAAAAACCAGTTAACAGACTTGGGCTCTCCTGATAACACATTCAGCTCATGATAAAAGGGTTAAAACTCTATAATTCCTACTCTCACCGACCACGATGACAGAAAGAGCGCAGAGAAATCAGCAGGGTACTCACTCTATCACACCCGCCTCAGGAACTCTGCGCTCCACCTGAAAGGGAATGAGACAGTACACAGTGACTACTACAGCACCTGGCACTCTCCAGTCAAACATCATCTCTAGCGACTCTGCGTAGCCACACACTGAGGAGCCAGTGCGAAAAACACACCTCAGAGCAAGAGGAAAGCAGTAAAAGCTCAGCCACTCCCTCCCAGAAACTCTCAAATGCAGATACCACTGCAGGCTGGTTTTTAGCCATCAACTGCCCCCTAAAGGACACTGATTTCTAAATTACTTAGACATCACGATACTTTATATTTATCAACTACAATCAAGAAAATTCTCATTTTTATATTTATAAAAATATCCTTATGTAAGGAAAAATTCAGGACAGCCCTAAGAAACATGAACAAACTGCAGGCCTCAGTCAAATGAGCAAAACATGAAAGATCAGACATAGCAGGAGCTTTACACCATAAATCTGTCTGCACAGCTGAGATAGCTGTATTTTGTTAAGAGACAGAATAGTTTAATCCAGCCTTGGCTATCATTCTGGCTGTCTAAGGGATTTATGCTTCTCTTCTCTGAGCTCAGTGGAGTTCTGATTTGCAAGGAGTTACTGCACTGAGCCAACAAGAGGATCAAAATATAGTACTATATAGATAGCAGGTCTCTGCCACAGGGGAAAGAGAATCTTCCCAGGCCATCTTCAATGCTTCCAAGCCTAGATGGCAGCCTTTCAAATAGTTCTAGCTTAGAAAGAAGTGCTCATGGTTATTTTTTTCCCCAAGCAAGGAAGTTCCCATACACTGCATAGAGCACAATATCCTTCATCAGCTGATGGAACATAAAGTCTATAAAACAAATACCATGCTCTTCCCCTGTTACAAGTTAAGACAGATACCCCGCCTGAGAAAAACAAGAAGAGCTCAAACCATGCTTAGGACATTGCACACTGAATATTTAGTAGAACATATTCTTTTGGCTCTTTAAAAAAGAGTAGTTGTGAACAGGCTAAACAGAGGAACCATAACTTTCTGTTTGGCATATATGCAAAACAATTACCAACTTCGCTTAGCAAAAAGCTCAGCTCAGATTTTAAATACTGAATTATATTCTCAAATAATAGTTACCTATCATTTGAAGTTTTATGACAGATGAGATTCTGGTAGTTACCCTGTAAGTTTTACCTCTAGTGGCTTTTCAAAGACAAACTGCTTTTGAGCGTGAGGCTGGTCTTTCTGTCTCCACGCTGGTCTTGCACCTGCAAGGGCAAGGCTGCTAGCCACAGGTGCCTTAGGTGCTAAAACAAAGAAAGAAGGAAGAAAAGATCACATGAATTGAATATCACCATACTAAAAAATATAGTCAGGAAAAACTTATGGAATCATGCCTTGGAGTATTCTCCTATGCTTGGCAGAGACCTCAGGAAATTGCCAAACTTATGTTAAAACTGCATAGGAACTGATATATATATTTCTTATTCATAGACAAACAAAACTGAAAACATACTTTTATCTGAAAGGATGACATCTATAACTTTTCAATACTACAATAAACACCTATCACACACCAGCCGAAACTGCACCACGCAGCTAAGCTACTTCCCTCTATATTCCTTTTCTTAGGAAGAAAAGAAAAGAAAAGAAAAGAAAAGAAAAGAAAAGAAAAGAAAAGAAAAGAAAAGAAAAGAAAAGAAACTTTCATTAAAACAGAATTTTTAAACCAGTGAGGAAGTGGAATAGCAACTTCTGCATACCATTTCAGGTGTTTTATTTACATAGGCAAACAGGCTTTAAAATGGGCCTGAAACACAAAAGTCTTCGCTCTGCATAATTCAAATGGGGAACTTTTTCTAAATCCCCTCAGGGACAGGAGCAATGACATGCACCTGTGACAAAATATTTTGAGGCCACATGCACAAGTCAGAACAGCTGGCTATTCTCTTTCATGATTAAAAAAAAATTCAGCTTGCCTAGAATGCTCAGTCTGCAGAGATACAGGAGCTTTATAGAAACTATAATCAGGTGAGCGGAACATGTTTTGAGCATGTTCACAAAAACAAACCAGTGCCTCCTGCAAGACTGGAAACCTCCAAAGCGCTCCTCTGCCTCTGCACTCTATGGTTTCAGTGTTTGCTAACACCCGTGATGCTAACTCCACCCTTTCCACTACTTCTCTTCATTTTACTGTGTTTTCACCGTGAAAAGCCAAACGAAGGCACCTAATGCGTTTTATGGATAAGAAGTGGCTGACTGCTCTCAGAGAAGTCAGCTCCACCAAACACGATTCGCCTCATTCGAGCTGCCCGGAGATGCGACCGACGCGCTCACCTCAACGTGCGCGTCAGCAACACACCCACACCCTGCGCTCTGCAGCCAAAATCGCCGCACCCGGCCTACAGGCGCAAATTTCACTTAAAAAACTGGGTTCGAACGCCTGCACTTCAGTTACCGACGGGAACGGGGGAAACGGGGCCGCGCAGGGCGGTCGGAAAGTGCAGCCGGAGACAGGCCCCCCTGCCTGCTGCTCGCCCCGTCGCGCCCACGACGGCAGCGGAGTCCCGTCCGTCGGGAAAGAAGGGAAGGGCGGCTGTGGGCGCTCCTTACCTGCGGGTCGCCCCGCCGGGGCGCCGGCCCAGCCGCCCTGCGCCCGGGCAGCCAGCGGCGCCCCGCCCGCCACCGCCCTGCTTGTCCCGTTCCAACGCGGGGGGAAACTGCACTCCAGGCCGTGCATGGCGCCGGTTAGAAAAACATTCTTGGAACCAGCCAGGGACGGGACTGATGGCACCAGAAACCCCCTCCTATTTTCTGACAGGTGCCCAGGGTCGTTCCAAGGACGCGGACAGCTATTAAATAGACATTACCTCCATCACTGAGGTGAAGACATTCAAAATCAAAAGTAACTTAGGGTAAAGTGTAAGTAAAATTTAGGTAAAAAAATCGTTCAGTGATTCCCTGCTGCAGCTTGGAAAATAGAAGACCTAAGGGCATGAGAGGGGGAACCCAGCCTGCAGCCTGACACCACCTGAAAGGGGACCAGGGGCTCTGAGAACCTCCTTACCTGCACACCGCTCCCTCTGTGCCAGCTGGATGTGCATGCTATTCCCTCTGCCATACTTTTCTGGAGACCTTCAGTAGTTAGAAAATTGTTATTTGGAAATAAATGTTTATTAATAGCTTAACAGTTCTAATAAAATTTGTATTCTGCTTATTTAAAGTATCAGCACTGTAAAATCATAGAACATCCTGAATTGGAAGGGATCCACAGAGATCATCTGAAGTTCAACTCCTGGCCTTGCACAGGACAGCCCCAAAATGACGTGAGCTTTTTGAGTGTTGGCCAAACACTTCCTGAACGCTGTCAGCTTGGTGCCATGATTCCCTGGGAAGCTTGTTCCAGTGCCCAAACATCCTTGGGGTGAAGAACTTTTTCCTAGTATCCAACCCAACCCTCCCCTGACTCAGCTTCATGCTATTCCCTTGGTTCCACAGAGATCAGTGTCTGCCACTCCACCTCCCCTTGTGAAGAACACCATGATGAGGTCTCCTGTCAGTCTCCTCCAGGCTGAGCAAACCAAGTCACCTTAAACTGCTCTTCACAAGGCTTGTTCTCCAGGCCCTTCACCATCTTCACAGCCGTCCTCTGGACACTCTTCAATAGCTTTGTATCTTATATTGTGGCACTCAAAACTGCACACAAAGTATTCAAGGTGAGGCCACACCAGTGCAGAGCAGAGCAGGAGAGTCACCTACCTCAACTGGCCAGAGAGGCTGTGCCTAAAGCACCCCAGATGGGGGGTAGATGACAGCCAGGAAAATAAATTAATATAAGCTTTGGTTTTGGCATGTAAAAGTACAGTAATTTTCACTGTTATTACTCACAATAAAGGACAATCAGACACGTGAATGTACCCGCAAACATTTTTGCAAGAAAAACCTAACACATTAAAGACTCAAGAGTAATTTCTGGTTTATTTGTTTTACAAAGTCAAAAACATACAGATTTTTTTAGTCCAATGCTTTCACATCAGATCCAGAGCAAACCAAATCACGTGCTCTTAGAGAACTAATACCACCAACTTCACCATCCCTGTTCCAAAAAATTAAGAAAACTATGGGATAGGATCTGCATCTCAGATTTGATCAGCACCATTGCATCGGTATTCAGGTTTTTCAATGTACAGAAATGTTAGCCCCAAATCATGTCTCAGTGCAACACATCTTACTTCAAAATCAGAGCTTGAAATTATTCTTTGATGGACAGAAAAAAACCTTCCCTCTTCAACCACAGGAAGTCACCACAGAAAACAGTGGTAGCTGCTCGCAATTTCATTTGCCTTGCAAGTTTTATACATACTATGTTTATAAAAAGGAATGTTAGAGACCAAAATCTTATTAAAGAGTAGGTAAATACAGACAACAGCAGTGCAGACTTCTCATGTACTCTGATCCCTGTGTCCAGGAGTTAGGTAACTTGAGCCTCATAGGAACATTCCACTTTGGAACAGAACCATGAAAAAAATCAGTTAATTTTAATGCAATTAAATTAAAACTGTCCTACTCTTTAAGACATTTCCTGGTTCTCATTTTTAAAGCCATCTAAATATTCAGGAGTCACATTTCAAAGGACTTCACCAGAAAGACAGACTGATACATAACTTCAAAAAGAATTTAACCACCGTTGCTAACAAGAAGAGTAACTCATTTCAAGCTCTGCATTTAAAGTACCCATAATCTTTTACATAGCAACCAGCATGTAACATGTAACTTGTGACATTTATCTACATTGTGTTATCACCACCTATTACGAAGAACAGGCACTGAACTTTTTAAAATGTTATTACAAATCATGAAGATTACATATTACTGAGAAGTTAGAATCCATATTCAAGACCCAAGATTTTAAATGCTTTTTGCAATGTTACTTTATGTATATATTTATAGATGAGCTATTACACTTCTTTTGGTTTTTGGCCCATTTCCCTCAAGTTCATAACCAAAAAAATCACACTGGACCACGTAAGCAGGGGAGCACTCATGAGCTGACTGATAGTGCAGAATCCTAGCAAGTATCCAAAACTTGAGCTTCAAGAGGTCAATACTCTGGAAATAGTACTAGCTTACCTTTTTAAATAATTATGCTCCTTTTCCTCTCCTGCCCCCCCTGTCCAGGAATATATGAGAACTGCTTTTTTGCTGCCCTTCACCCATAAGCACAATAATAGATATGATGGACACTATATAACCAAGATGTTCCTCAACAGTGTGATGTCTGATCAAGTCCATGAATGTATTTCGTAAAGCACAATGCAATTTTAGTTCAAAGCACTTCCCCCCTCATAATATCTATAAACAAATAAAGCCTATTTTTCAATCAATATTAGAAGTCAACAGTCTTGTTTCATCTGTATCCTCAAAACAAGACTGTTCTCTTGTTAGAAAGCACACCTACGGTTGGAGAAGTTTAAAACATTAGGTCTACTTGATGTTGCAGCATGGTGTGGAACTTGCAGGAGTCCCAGGTTCCCAAAATCAAGTTCCTTCTCACTTACTTCTCCTTCATTTTTTTAAAATAACGAGCCCGTATTTGTTTGTTTGTTTTCATGATTAAGTTAATGGCAGTAGATGTAGGTAGAAGAGAGATAACCCATCCCTAAAAAAAAAACCAAGAAAACAAACCCAATTAAAATAAAAAGAGGGGGTGAGGTCTCAGCATTTTATAACCTGCACTAATTACTCTTTTTTCCATAATAAACACAAAGGACACTTCAGATCCTTACATTTTCCAAGGTGACTTACCATGAGTGCATGAGGTAGGTACCCATTGGTCTGGGACTGCAGGCCCACCGTGCCCAAGGCAGCTCTGACATACGTTTCAGGACTGGGCTTATCGAGGGTTGGCTTGCGGATTTTGGACATTTTTGTTGCCACATAATATGGTAGAACACTCTGCACACAGGAAAATTCATGTTAAGCAGGGAATGCTTTCAAGGTAACTTACAGATCCATCAAGGATCTAAAGTAACTGGAAATCAGAACCTGTACACCGAATTCTAGCCTAAGCCAGCCTTATTTTCAGTTCTAAGATCACAATGGGATCCCAATATAAGATCAAGAACTTTTTAATTAGATAACCCATGGGTCATATGTGGACATAGTTCAGTTGTCTCCTGACAGTCAACATCACCAGCTGGAGCCCTAAAAAAAACACTCTTGCAAGCATAGGGTTGAAAAGCCATTCTTACAATTTGCCCTGTAAGTACAAAACTTCATTCCAGTTGTTTAATAGAAAATGCTGTACTGTTGCTTCTTTGTAGTAAACCCCCAATGTTTGCTTGGGAAGGAGGTGCAGAACCCAGGACAGGAATTTCATAGCAAAAGCTCCTCAGTTTGGCACGTGTACGAAGGCAGGAGGAGGAAGGAGAAAAGAACATCCAGAGACCTGAAACACGGAGCTTTTACCTCCACAGCAGGGCTCAGTACCAGACTGGAAGGACAGAAGAAAGAACCAAGAAACAGAGCACAGTTAATGAGCTTTTATAGCCATGTTTGGAAGCAAAACAGAAAAGTGATGCTGGGTCTCAGAACTGCCTGTAGTGCAGAAACAAGAGGAAGGAGCATAGATATATGTCGATGGAGGGATGCTGACAGCACAAAGATATGTCCATGGTAGGGCAAGATAGACCTGGAGGATCCAAAACCTCATTGCACTTATCCCAATCTCCTGCTGCTGGAGAAGGAAGGGAAATGCACATATACTTGTTCAGTAGGAAGCAATATTCTTTCCTCATGGTCATGGTTTTGGCTTTCAATTTGTCCTCAATTTTTGCCTCTAAAAAAGTAATCAAAAAAGCCCTGGTCTACATCCCTTAAACAGATATTAAACATACCATAACTCAACACACCTAGAGAGGTTGGAACTTCATCACCACTTTGACAAGGACCTCCTAAGACACTGTCAGTGGCTCTAGCAGTGATTCAATACATCCATCCACTACTGCCCATCTAGAGAGTGCTTCCACTGCTATACCTTAACAGCAAGTGCCTGAGAAGTGTGTGCCCACTTCTGCTACACTAATTCATCTCCAAATGAGAATACCATCTCAAAAAACAGTCTATTTGGGCAAATTACAGTTTGTAAACCTGCTTGCCCATTTAGTCTCTTAAAGAACAACCACACATGCCTAAACTCAGAAACATCTCAGCAGCACAGCAGGGAAAGGACCCCTTCAGTTCTCATTGAGTGTGTATCCATGCCATAGCTGTGCACATTTGAACAAAAATTTTACCACTACAAACAGGAAACATTGGTATGTCTACTCATTCCTTCACCTAAGAACATGAAAACTGTGCCCTTCTGTCTATAAATAGGACTTTCAATAATATACTACGTGAGTCTACTTTCAAATGGGAAGGAAAAACATGGAGACCTAAACTTCAGAACTGAAAGCAGCTACCATTGTCTTTAAAGTCACCAAAAGCTACAAATGCTTGGATAAGAAAACTACTCATTCTGCTACCATAGCAGCATAGGTGCCTCATTTCAGCTCCAGAATGTGAACTACTTTTCAGATTACATTTCTAACCTGAATCTCTAGTTTGATATTTTTAGAAGTTAAAATTTTAAGCTTCTTATTCACCACCAAATAATTTCTGCAACATCCCCACCAAGAAAGGTGCAATAGACATGACCTATTCTCTTTCTCTACTCAAAACAGACTTCAGAAGTGAACTGTATTAGCCAGCCACACCACTGGATAGCATGAAGGGGCAAACAACTGTGCATGAGGATGCTTGAAAAAGCAAGCAAGCACTACTGGATTGATCCACAGACTTCAAGGCACATAGAAACATGGGATTACACTCCAACATTTTTCTTCTCCCAGATGCACTCCAGAAAACAAAGACAGGTACTTAATTTCAGATACATTAGATTTACCACCTCTGTATTAACTGGACCTTATTTTAATAGATATCAAGAGACCTGCTGAATCTGTTTAGTTTTCTCCCCTTCTTCCTTCCCACAAGGAATTCAGAGATTCATGAACTGCATGTAAAACAGGCATAATAGATTTAAAAAAAAAAAAAAAATCACTCCTTAAAGCCTTTCAGTATTTTACATTCAGACAGATATAACCCACACTACCTGGGCACATAACTCTCCTTATTCAGGGAAAGCTTAGCCTGCACTATAGTTTCAAAACATGCCTTAAAAGCAGCTTATGTCAGTACAATGTGTCTTGCTCACTTAAAACATTTGCTACTGCTTATAGCTCTGATGTGTACTAAAACTGGCTCACACTCAAAATTGGGTTCTTGAATACTATTTAGATGTAAAAAGTCAGATCTCAAGACATGAATAGTCAAGTTATAAGTCCTCCAAAGTCAGAATAGCTTGCTTACACAATTTTATCACCTTTTTTACCTTACTTTTAAAAAAGTAAAAAGACTTGAACTCTCCAGTGTTGCCAAATAAGTTTCCTTCCCTTTCCAATGTGGGAAAAAGGAGAGTGGGGAACATAAAAGGGAAATGGAAGAGTAACATTAACCAAAGCTATCTGTATAGAAAGCTAAATGGCAAAGCTAAAAAGCTTTAGAGGAAGAAAGGTAATGCCATTAGACATCACTTTGGTGACAGCACACTTTTGTGAGTACATGGAGATAGAGCTGAGCCTGTTCAATGTTGTGAAAAGGAAGCTGGTGGTGACATCTTACCTAAAATTATTTCAATGGTAGTTATGAAGATTATGGAGATTATGGAGATCCAAACTCCTCTTGGTAATGCCTGATCAAATGACAAGAGGGACAACTGCAGATTTTGGCTGTAGACTGTCAGACTGGACATTAGGGAGAAAGCCTTTTTACTAGGAGAGCAATATAAAATTCAAACATACTGTTCAGAGAGCTCACAGCACCCCTGCCCTTGAAGGTTTCCAAGATTTGGCTGCATAAAGCCACAATTAGCCCATGACCTAGTGCCAGCAGCAATCCCACTGCCAATTGCTAGGCAATCCAGCTGCTGGGAGAGCAGGAGGTTAGGGTAGAAAACTTTCTGGTAATCCTTTTAAATGAACATTTTCATGAATTTGTGGTCTAGTATTTTATGTAGTGAATGCAACAGATAGTGCAAGTTTCTACCACTATACTTTTGCTGCGCATAGTAATGAAGTACAGAAGGACAATGCCAATAACTAACTGAAGTTTAAAATAAGAATAAAAGAAAGGGTCAAAGAACCAAGCAATATTTCTAGACATATTAAAAGAGCAAAAATTTCATAAGTCTGCAGAAATCTTTCACAGGGAGATCTTTCTGAAAGTCTTGAGAAAAGTCATTGTCACCTTCTTCCTTGTTTCTTTGCCTCTTTTCCCCATGTAAACACACACAAAGTTTTAACCTATGCTATTACTGTGCTGCTTCTGAAAAATTAAGCAGACCTATCAGCCAGAAGAGTACATTTCTAATCCAAAGATAGCTACACTTCAACAAAAGCACTATCTAAACTAAGCTTCCACAGACAGTAATCCACTTGAGCAAGACACATACTTGAGGCTGATATGAAGAAACTGATAAAATCCCACCAGCACTTTTTTTCTGCTTTTCACACAGTGGTACTCTGCAGGTATCACATTGCAGAAGTTAACTGGCTTCAATGACGATGATCTAGCTGGAAGGGCAAGTCTGGAATTAAAAGTGTAATGCTTCTGAAGGTCATAGAGATGTACTTCAAAAAAATCTAAGAGGGATACAATCTTCCTTAGGGATTGAAGGAGATAGGTCAGCTAGTCTTCACAGGAAGGTACTTGTAATATTCATTAGTGGCTTATAGTGACTTAGGCTGAAACAAGAGGACAAGGACATGGACCTGCAACGAAATTAGCATAACAAATTGAAGCTATTGTGACAGCTATTGATAATCAGACCCACATAACTCAATGGCAATTCACTGTCTACATTTAAGGGATAAAAAGCAGTGCTGTCAGGAATTCAGCATCCTAAAGCAACACCAGAGTCACAAAAAGACAGTTTACCACAACCTGTGAAGCTTTGTACAGGAAAACATAACTGTAGATACAGAAAGTTAGATTTAGTTCTTCATTTGTTTATAATCCTAAAAATGTAAGACATCAAAAATCCTTCTTCTAGCTTTTCTACACCCAAAAGCTAGAAAACCTTTCCTATACTATGTACATTCACACTGTTCTTAATGCCTTTAGCCAAGCATGAGTTACTGGGGTATTTACCTTTACAGTCTCAACATAGTCATCAACAAAAACAGTTCTTGCTCTTCCTTCATTCTCCTCTCAAACTGCTAAGAGTACTATTTATACAAAATCTGGGGAGGAGGAGAAAGCTGCACATAGAAAAAACACATCCCAAAGATGTAACGTTTATTTTTCCTGCCAGCATCTGTCCGTAAGCACCCTCACACTGAAGTAACTTATGAGCAGCTACGCCTAAGAAAACACCAGAACACAGAGGTTAGATGTGGTACCACAACACAGGCCCCCAAAATTTCACACCATCTTTATTGTCAGTGAAGCTGTGTGTTGAAGGGGCCTATGGCTCAGTTTGTAGACAGACTTCAGCAGGAAGGAAGTCCATCTAGAAGACTTGATATTATTGATGTAGGAAAGGGCAATACTTTACTAGTTCCTTGAGTCTCATTTTGAGACTGTGATGTGACAGACTGAGAGAGGGCTACATTGCATGTAGATGAAAATGACTGAAGAACAGCTGTCTAACAGTGGAGCTAAATCTGCTAGTAACACAGTTTGAAAGACACTGAGGAGGTAGAAGTAATCAAGGGCAGAAGTGGTGAGAAAGCTGTAAGAAC
>VYZP01034435.1:0-10527 GCA_013400635.1 Hypocryptadius cinnamomeus
CATATTAAATAAAGGGGCTCGCATTTGTGAGTTTCAAAAGCAGATTTTAACATGTTCCACGGACCCAAAGAAAGGATGTAAGAACAGGTCATGCCTCCTCTAACGACCTCACCCAAACCTAAACGAAACCAGGGGTGAAATACCTTTCCTCAGAAATTTGATGAAAAACATTGTATCCAAAGGCACTCTTCATTGGACATTACATGCTTTATGGAATCCTTTGGCAGCTGATGTATAGAAATGTCTAGACAGCCTTATTGTGACCCAAAAGGGCACAGTTCTCTACAGCACACCCCTTGACAAAGAAGCTATTACCTATTAGACATGTGGGTGTCACATTAATATTTACAATATTTGTTGGTCTTTACTCCAAGAGGTTTCTGACTACAGGATATCTCTTCTTCAGAGTAGGTTTCTTTGTCATATTTTTAAACTATTTTTATATGTTTTTGTGCGACTGAGAAAAAGTCTCCAAAAACAGGTGGCAAGAGTATGACCTATCTATATCCAGCAGCAAACAAAGGCACATTCTTTTCAAGTTAACACCGTTTGGACTGTAGTTGTCAGTTTTGCCCAGTATAACAATTTCATTACTGAAAAACCTGCAATGATCAGAGATATTTCCTTAAGTTTTCAAAGCAGCCTGAAACTTAGTGTGTCTGTCTTTGAGAAAAAAAATGAGAGAAATTTATGCATGCTAATTCTATAATTTGTCCTTGAGAGAGGCAAATACAGCCGGAGGTCAAATACGGGAGTATGATTCCACCCGACTTAATTTATTGAATTGGTACTGCCAATAGTGAGTGCATTGTTTCTCTTTAGATAACATGTACTGAAAAGTCATTTTGCTGAACATATTTTGTATTTTTATACTTATGTATGTAAACACATTTTTTTCCCCCACTTGATTAGAGGAACAACATTTCCTTTCCCGGCACCATGTAAGCACACTGGGAAGAATTTATTAGGAGGGATAGGAAAGGATAGATTAGTTGAATATTTTAGAGTCAAACAGCAGTTTCTTAATTGAATTCCCTACATTCATATTCTAGTCACTCATCTGGGGTTTTTTACCACTGTTTCAGTTTAGAATTAAATGAATAGGACCTCAAGCATTGTTGATGCTGGATACCTGCAGGAAACTAGAGAATATTAATTTAACAAGAATAAATAAATAAACAATATAAACAGAATCCTAACAACCAAAATCCCACAGAGGAAGAACACTTAAATAACTTGAAAATATATATGATACAAATGCATATAAGAGATGACAACAGATACACAGTTATAGATAATTAAATTGCACCCACCAAAAAAAAAAAAAAAAAAAGTCATTAATTCCAGAAATAGAACACATCAGATTTAGGAAATATTTTGCAGATAGCTCACAAGAGAGGAGACCATGATGTACAGCTGTGCCATTAACCTCTGTCCGCTGATGTGAGCTCAGGCTCAGCTGATTGCCACTGCAGCACCAGGTGACTCCAGGGAAAGCTATGGGAGACCTGATGGTGAGTGAAATAACACTTGACAGCTCTGAAAATCATTAATTTTCTGCTCCTTTTATCAGTCAATTGTTAAAAAGACACAAGATTTTCCACTATAACAGACTTAACTTGCCTTTGCCGAAAGCAGCTGTAGTCAATGCTTTCTAACTTTAAATATTAGCAGAAAATTAATTGCTAACTAATTGCACTGGGGAATAATACTAAGAAAACGAAAAAATGAGTAGTCTCCAAAGTCTTTGCAAAGGACACATAGCCATGCAGGTGTTAAAGGCTCCTAAATTTGCATACATCAATTTCAGTTATGTTGTAATATTCTAATGTGACTCTTTCCATTTGCCTCCAAACTCCTTAGTCAGAGGAATAATTCAGTGCAGTATACACTGAAAACAAGCAGAACTCTTACTCAGTTTCATTACCTGTTCATTGTAGGTCCCTTCCAACTTAAAATTATTCTATTCTATAAATAATTGCACAAATAGTGCAAGAATCTGATTGCCATCTTCCATAGGATACAATAAGCAGCATGTTAGTATGTTACTTAGGGAGAACCCCTCTCTTCTCATGTTCTCATACAGTTATTTTATTCCTTCCAACTTGACCACCAGTACCTGAAAATGATAATCACATGGTTTATCAGACACGTTATCATGGGTTTACTGCCATTGTTAATAGACAACAGAGATTTTGTCAGCCTTCTTGACTTTGTTGATTATTCCTGTTATTAACTCCTCCATTTTTATTGGGAAGTCAATCTGCAAGAGATGGAAGTGTGTGGGTGTGGGGATTAGTAGTAAATATAACAGAGAGAGACCTGAAAATCATTCATGCCACATAATCTGAAAAAACTCAGATTAAGATAATCAAGGCAATTTTTTTTTTTTAACAATGCATCCATATGATTCAGTATTTCACTAAAGACCCTCCCTAGTTTCTATCATATACACTGTCTGCTGCTGGGTAGAGTGCATGTTCTTGCCATACAGACCATACACTTTTATTCTCCCTTACCACAGGAGAATGAATAAAAATCAGCAATCTCTCTCTCATTTTAATTTAGAGCTTTTGACGGATGCAACCTGCACTGAAATGCTGCAGCTACACCTGAGTTAGAGCCACATGTCTCACAGCGTGATGTGCACACATTTAAAAATGAGCCCACAGCCTAGAGTTTTCACCTTTCTCATATTTTGAAAGGAGCCTAAAGCAAATCTCAAAGACAGACACAGCAAATGCTGTATCTGCTTCAAGTGGGCAAACCTAAGTGTAAAGCTAGACGTGCATTCCAAAAAAATGAAATGAGTGTGGCTGATCAACTTCTCCTTTCAGATCATAGAACTTATAAGAGACTTCCTTGACTAGTGTTATGTTGCACTTTGTGCTTGGATGGTTCAGCGATGCTTAGCTGGCTTCTCTCAGCCTTTACTGTTACATTCATCCCCAAGGGGCCAAGAAACTACAATATTTTTTTTTTTAAATGCATGCATCATCTTTTGCAATAAAACAGCAGTTGTGAAAGTCTGACTCCAGTGAAAGTGATGGCTTCTTCTAAGTGATTTCTGTATGGCCAGATTTAAAGAGTGTTAACCAGCCTCAGAGGCTGGTCCCTGAAAAAATCCATGAACCTACAAGAGGAAACATCTTTGACACAGTATCTGTCACAGGAGTACTACCTTTTCAATTTTGCCTCCTACCCTAAAAAAACCCAGGAAAATGGCTAATTTAAATTCTCAGATACACAAATCCTAACTGAGAGTGTGTGGTGAAGACTGTAAGAAGTCCATAATGTATGGAGCAATGCTCCATTGCAGAAATGTCAGACTTCAAAGGGCTTCCACCAACACTTTTCAACTGACAGAAAGAAGGAAACAAAATTATTTTAGGGTACTGGTATGGGTGCCATAAGGAAGAAAAATCTTAGGAAATATTTTGGAAGATTCTGGGGATGTATAACGCTTACTGTTCCATGTCTTAAGGGTATTGTGGGACTGTACAGAGCATTTAGGGGAGTTTTGGAGGAAAGATTAAAGTTCAAGGAGAAAGGAATAGGGATGGAACAGCAAGGACCACCACTGAGAAGACAGAAAACGGAGGTAAAAAGGAACTAATCACTCAAGGCCTTCACCTGAGCGCCACAGTTCTTATCTTTTTACCTTTTCTTTTGTACTATTTTATGTGTGCATCTCCTGTATATGTGTATGTGCAGACGTGATCAGCTAGTGAACTCGGAACTGGAGTAGTGTGTTAGTAGGGCTGAGAGATGGTTATGGGGTAAATGCTGTTTTAGGGGCAAACTGCCACAGAAGCCAGGAACCTGGAATTCATGCAGTGGTGATACCACAGATTTGAGAACCAGCCACTGAAGACAGCCATGTGAACTTGTCACAGTGTGTATCCCTGAGATCCAGCGAATTTTGGGTCTTATTTGCTGGTAAGGACAAGGTCAGGCTGTGGTTACATGAGAACTGTTTATGTTTATGTGGGTGCCTGTAAAGGCACCTGTCTGTGCTGATCTGTGACCATCTCTGTCTGTGCAGGGCCTTTGCAGCAAGCTTCACCACTTGAAAATGGTGAGAGAAGTAGCATCATCTCTAGGTGACTGGGAAGAGCCCAATTTCTATGCTGGCATGCCACTGGAGTTCAGAAATAACTAAGTCTGGATCTGCGGTTGAAATGTCCTAAACTGACAGCCCTGCAGGATTTGGGAAGTCCTCCCAAGGGACACAATGGTATGCATATTGCCAAGCACCACACAGTCTTATGAGAAGTGTTTGATCACTGATCATCCAAGTATTTGAGATCTAGAACCCAGTAAAACTTGATGGATTTGGATATTTTCCTTTTTCACAACACATATGATGAATGAATATCATAAATATCCCATTGAATAAAGGGTTTCTAAATCCTTTTCTTCTGATAGTAGTCTTTCAGTGATAGGAGACCAACAGACTTAGACCTGAAGAACGTACATAGACATACAGCCACACAAGTGTGGACCAGTTTAATAGTCTGGAAGAGAACTATACACTGATCCATGTCCACAATTTAATTCCCATCTTCCTCATGGAATACACAACAAACCATCATAAGTTCAGTCCAGTGTAACCAGTGCAACATGTTCATATTTTGTTGGCAGGAATATTGGTTCTTTCTGCATTGCAAAGCTCTTCCTTTGCTTTCCTCTTTTCCATGCCATTAGGTGTTTTTCTCCTCTAGCAGCATGTTCTCCATTTCATAATGGAAGATGATACAGAATTTTGATTTTCAGTTGCGGGAAGAAAATTAGAAAAATAATCCTTGCCAGAGTCCTATCCCTATGCTTGGAGAAGGCTGATGAGTTTCATAGGTAAAAAAATTAGTCTGTGAAATGTATACTCAAGCTGGGGAATTCTGTACACATGAATCTGGTTCACTGGGTGGGTAATTGAATGTCCATCTTTTCTGTCAAAAGCTGACTAGTAAAACAGTAGCCCTCACAGTTGCTCATGTTATGCTCTGTAAATAGCTCAGGAACTTTGTGTTCATAAAGAGCTGAATACAGTCAATGAGACAATAGCCTCCTCCAAGTTCTGTCTTTTTTGACTTATCTTTCTACCCTCTCAGCCAGCTCCTGGTGCTAACTGCTGAGATAGAAAGTGTCCCAGATTCTTGCTTACATTCTCTATTACAAAAATACAGCATTTCCTTTTTAATAGCATGGACTTTTAAATTTTTCTAAATTTTCGCAGGCCTGCAGTACATGTAGGGCATCTTAAACACACGGTGGCTGCACAGACTAACTGCTCAAGAACTGAACCAACTCTAAACTTAAAACTACATTCATTGCCTTTAGGAGCTCCATCCTGATTCCCTTTGTTATTATATCCCCTATTATATCTGATAATAATTATGATCTTTGAGTACTGAAACATTGCTTGTGCTGATTTTACAATATCATATGGTCACCAAAAACAAATGCAATGAGGGCACACCCCAAAGACTTGCCACTTCCACTTTTTTAACATCTTTCCTGATTTATCACATTCACAGTAAATACGGACTAACAGATCAATTTTGCTTTGTGACCATTCTGTTTCATATTTGCTAGAACAAGCTTCATCTTAGCTGCTGCTTATTGTTCTTTTTGGACATTCTTTTGTGACTTTTCCTCAGGGTCACGATGTACGTGTTACTGTGAATTTGATGTTTCGCTCTGGATCTCCATTTCTGTGTGGATTTGGAATAATTTAACTCAGTTTTGACTTGACTCAACTTGTTGACATGCTCTTCCTTCGATGTCCCAGCATTTAATGGTTCCCATCCTGACTTCTCCCACCCACCCCAATCCATTCCAACCCCACATATAAGAGGATCAGCACTTGTTCTAGAAAAGAGATCAAGGAACTGGCCTCTTTCTTTTACTGCCTTCCCTTGTCTCTCCCTTCTTCCATTCCTCCCTCTCTCCTACAGGAGGAAACAATTTCTCTATATCTGTGTCTTGATTTGAAAGACAGGTGTCTGCTAAGGAAGGCAGGAGCTTCCCTTGGAATGGAGAATGTAAACNGACTGGTGGCAGCAGCCAATTCCTTTCCCCAGGCAGCAGCTCCGACCCCCAATTCCTGCGGTATCTCTGTGCCTCGGAGAGAAACTCCCAGACAAGAGGAGTACAACCAGAGACCCTTCTCCTCTGAGCTTGGCCACTTGTTTTGCTTTTCTTAAGTATCCAGTCATTTGTGTTACCAAGAAACTTAACGGGAAAAAATTCTATAAGTAAAAAGGAACAAAAGGAAAGAAACCTAACCCCCAACAATCTGGAATAATAATAATTTTTAAAAAAGGTAAAAATAAAGGTTTTTGGCTTCACAGGAAGGAGCAACATAAAGCAGGGATATGGAGATCCAGGGAACAATGGGGAACAGAATATGCTCTGCAAAAAAGTGATATCTGTTTTCCTTCAGAAGCAGGACTAGCCATGAATTAATCAGTTTTTTGCTTTAAAGAGAAATGTACAGAACATGGATGTGTTTCTTTGTTTCTGCTGTACTTAACACAAATACTCAGAGAGGAAATTTTGAGAGAGGATGCAAATCCTCCCAAATCGCTCTCAGTTGATAAAGGCAAAGCTGGGAGAGGACTGTTTCAAAGTTGAAAAACATTTCCTTGCCTTGTGCCTCTTCAGGGATTACCCTGAAACTGCCTGGGAGCTCCTGGAGCCAACACTGATGAGCTGTGGAAGGGCAGCAAGGCTCTTGGAATTGTGTCCTGAATGAAAAAGTAGAGCAGTACTTTTCAGTTTGCCCTTCCTCTGGATTTCATATCAGCTGCTTGCTTTATCATGCTTGTTTAAGTCTCAGGTAATAGAACAGAGCTTCAGTAGTACCATATAATTTCACTCTTTACAGTACTGTGTCCACAGATGATGGCAGGCTCATTGCTACTACATTGCATAGACAAAATGATGCCGTGTTCCAGAGCCCAGTGTAACAGGGAGGTAAACAATTTTACCAGAAATTCAGATTGCAGAAATTCACATGATACATAAATACTAAAAAAAAAATCAACAGAATTTTCAGTTTGCCCCAGAAAAGTATCAATAAAACACTCATTTGATTAGGTCTGCTCAAGGTATGGCACAGATAGTAAAGGATTATTGGTCTGGGTTCAAAATATGTCTGTTAGTCTTTTTTTAAACAATTTATCTTATCAAGATTATGTAGTTTCAATGTCAGTGACTCTTGTGGTTAAATGAAGCAAAACCCCAATGTTATTCATACATCAAGTAGTACAGGGATAGGATTAATTTACCCAAATGACATTCAGCCCATGCAGTTTATTAAAGTCCAGAAATTTGTTCTTTTTCCTATTTCTCTTACAGCTATCTAACAGCACTGTGTGGGAGCCTGAGCTGGAAAACTGCAATTGGCAGGGGAAGAACTTGCACATATCACATTTGGAAAAAGAATGTCCAAATTCCATGCCTTTGCTCAATAAAATCTCTTTACAAGCAAAAGTGTTACAGAACCTTAATTCCTTGAAAAGTAAGTTTTAAAATATATTGTCTTCAGAATAGCATTTATAGTTTAGTAAGACACTTCCCTTACTTTATTTTGTGATTATTGGCAAGCCCAAAACAATAAATAAATAAATAAAAATACAATTTTTTTTATTTAGCATTGCCAATAATGACATAATGCCCTGAGACTGGTTTTAAAAATAGAAGTAAAGGTAAGTTTTTCTCAGCAGATTGTTTATTTTAAATATAATTTTCAAAAGCCCACTTCTGAAAAAAAAAAATTTCATTAGTCTGGCAACTATTACATGTTAGATAAAACTGAAAAAGAAAACAAGGAGCATTGATTTTTAGTTCTACTTCAAACTAGGTGTCATTTCTTATAGCAAAAAGACAATTTATATTTACTGGATTTGAGTTATACTTATGATATATTCATGTAGGGCTATTTTTGCTTTATACCTGAAAGTATATTGAAAAATTTCTAGACTGACACAAAGTAACAATTTATCCTGACAGATATGACCTTATCAAGACTGTAAGAATCATACTTTTCATTTGCATATTCTACAGAACAGAAGATCTTTTATTGTAGGTTGCAGAATCCATTTATTAACTGAAAGGTTTTCTGATGGATATGTGAGATTTTAGAAATGAAAAAAAACCAAACTACCATTTGAGTACCATTTTGAATTTGGAAAGTTTAATTGCAAGGTGGTCCACATGAATATGTATCAGGAGTATGCAATTACACAGTATAACTCCAGCTTTAACAAATATAATCCATCTAACAGCTAGATAGTGTCCTAATTTTGATCGTTTACGTGTGGTATATTTTGAGCACAGATGTGATGTTCATTCTAAAAATCAATTTTACATTGATCCATTTTTAACATTTCTACCTCAGCTGTATTTATCTTATGACAGATTTACAAAACTGTGTAAGTGACATAACACCTAAATTCAGAAACTTCCATTGGTTTTTTTCCTGCTCCAGAATGAACAGGTTCAGGAGAGTGTGTGCCTTGAAAGTCTGTCACTGATCTAATCAGAATTGTGCTCCTGGGAAGTTCTCATAGTCAAAAGAGCTAATGGTGGCTGTGCATTATGTTTTGATCTAGTGACCCTCTTTGTTCCTCATGAGATGTAGCCCTTGTAAGAAGAGGTATCCAGGAGAACTGTCTGATGCTGAAGACAAACCTCCAAGCTCAAGAATGATCTGTCTCAGTGAGCTGGAAATGAAGCAAACGTGACATAAATAGGTTCTGACTAGCTCAAATATAAAACTAGAGTGTATACAAGGTGTCAGCAGGGCAGGTGACCCACGAGGAGTATGGAGACACTGATTGTGCTGGAATGGATGTAGAAAAGCCAAGGCCTACCTGGAGCTGAATTTGGCGAGGGATGTCAAAGGCAGCCAGGATAATTTCTATAAAGAGTAGAAGGATGAGTAAGTAAAATGGGGTACCACTACTGAATTATGGCAAGAATTATGGTGAGAAAAGACATGGAAAAGACCAGTATGTTCATTGCCTGTTTCCCTTCAGTCTTTACCAGTAATACCTGAACCAGTAATACCAGTTCTCAGAAATACCAGGTGCTGGGACTGCTGAGAAAGACCGCATCAAGGAAGAGGTGCCCTTAGTGATGGAGAACTATGTTAGGGAGCACTTAAACAAGCTGGACCTAAGTCCATGGACCTGAGTCCATGGGCCTGGAGAGCTGCACCCAGAGGTGCTGGAGTAGCAGGCTGAAGGCTCTGTGAGGCTGCTGCTGATTATTTCGGAAAGGCCATAGTGACTGGAAGTGTTTCTGAACACAGGGAGAAGCCAAGTGTCAGTTTTATGTTCAATTGAAAAGAGAAAAAAAGAGTATGTGGGGATCCATAAGTCAGTCAACTTCACATCAGGGAAGCCAGGGACAGAAGATTTAGAAGGACCTTGTGCATAAATATATGATGCAGGGGAGTAAAGATGACACAACCGAAAACTTCTCTATGATACTCAGTGGAAGGATGAAATTCCTCTTAAGGACAGCCTCCTCTTTTGTTACTGTGAGAGTGGAGGCAGTGAAGTGGGTTGTAGAGAGGCTGGGGAGTCTCCATCCCTGGAGGTATTAAAATACCAAATCTTGTCTAGCTGGCCCTGCTCTAAGCAGATTTGAGAAGATAGTATCCAGATCTGCCTGGTAACCTCTAACAATTCTGTGATTGTGTGACTTTGCTAATCTTGCTTTTGGCAGAGGTCTGAAGATTACCATAATTGCGGTATACACTGCTATAGGAATTTCTGGGATATAGACTCCCTGAGTCATGAGGAAGCAGTGACACAAGCCAAAGTGCTGCTTCTTCAAAATCTACATCTTCCTTCCTTGCAATCCTTAAATGGAATTTAACTACCATCATTCACAAATGAGGCTAAAAGATCTGAGGTTTCACCCCTCCTATAAAGACACGTTTTGGTCCTGGCTAACAGGAGAGGTTATGAAAAAAATGCCCTAAACAAAGAAACTAACAAATAACCTTTCACCTTTCTTGAAAAATATGTGTGTTTGAGACAAAGAAGGTTTTAAGTCACAGCTTTTTAGTACTGTAAAAGTTTTCGTTTAAAGTACCAGCTTAAAAAAAACTGATTTAAGGATTATTTTTGTTGCCAAAGGTAATTGCCTTTTTTCTACTCTGTCAGAACTGTTCTTCATGCAATAGGCAAGAGAAAGACTTCATAGCAAATAATTTTTCCAGTTTTATAATTGTTGGATTTTCTTTTTTGGGGATTTTTTTGTTTGGTTTGGTTTGATTTTGGTTTTTTGGTGCTGTTGTTGCTTCTGGGGTTTTTTCTCCTTTCTTTTTGTTGCTACTGGCATTGGCCTGCAGAAGGAAAGATACATACAGTACAGAACTGTTAGGACTTTGTAGTTTATTTGTCCAACCTTTATTTCCAAGAGAAGCAGATAACATACAAGAATATGCACAGGCTTGTTTTCTCTCAAATAAGACTTCTCTACTGTAGCCATGATATTTTATGAAAAATC
>VYZP01034441.1:552-11552 GCA_013400635.1 Hypocryptadius cinnamomeus
CACAAATATAGATATATAAAGTGTAAGAAACATCTAAGGATGTCTAAATATATATCCATATTTATGGATAAATTTCAAAAGTTTATGTTGTTTGACTGGAGGAACTGTGGAACTACCTGAAATTTGTGCACTAATTACAGGCTTTTAATATTTTATCAATCAAAGGACATTCCACTTAGAGGCTGATTTACAGATAGTCTCAGCACCCCATAGCTCCAGTTCAACACAGTAGGACCTGGAGATCTCCACAAATCAGACACCTTCCTCCTCTGATTTGGAAATTGGTGAGTACCAAGTGACCACTAATGCTGCCGAACTCAGGCAGAAGAGGATGTACATGTTGTGTGTAACCAGCCAGTGGTGGAAACATCACTATGGACGTGGCTGAAATAAACCCCTTGGGAGGACTGAAAAGACATTAGGTGTCCATATGAACAGGAGCAACATTTAAGGTTTTGCAGCCTTGCTACCAAAGAGCTACAAGGGTAAGGAAGCCTCATGTTTTAAAACTGAAGTTGTTGTCTGTGTTTCAGTATAGATAGTTGTCTCTGTTATAGTCAACAGTTGAAATGGGTCATCAGTGTTTTTGTGTTAATATCCTTGTGTTTATATGAAATAGATCCACGCATGAAGCAGTGTTCTCCCTCAGTGTGATAAGGCACGTTTCTGTGAATGCTGGATTGTTCTCTTTTCTGCGTTGCTCTTGGAATATTTTTTACCTAGAAGATGGAGAATGGGATGACCATACACAGAAGATGATGAGTTGTGATGAATATGAATATTTTCCTAATCTGTTTGCTCAGTACTACTCTAAATAAAACTGTTAATAAGTAGTTAAGATTTACATAGCTTAATAAGCATCAAGCAATATATCTCTATATATCTTTCTTTGCAAAATTTTTAAGGGTTTATATACCTCCCATGACTTCCCATTGTTTCCATCTTATACCATATTATGGATTGCCCTGCAAGAAGCTGGTCCCCAGAGCTGTCACTGGCACTCACTGAAAATTATCTCCCCCTCATGGAGACAGGAACATATGTACTGACTTACTGGCCCATGCACTCAGACTGGATCAACAAGGCCCTTCTTTTCTCAGCTTAACAGCCCAATGCATTTGCCTTTCTGTTGCATTTCAAGGATCATGCTGAGGTGGCAGGTGGAGGGCAGCAGCTCTTACCAAGCTGAATGGTTATTCCTTGAGTCACTGAAGGGACCCTCAGGCTTCAGGAGGAGCCCTTCCGCTGTCTCAATGAAAAGGGGCTTTTATTGCCTTTTTCAGCACAGGGAAAGACTAGATGCAGTTTAAGAAATACACAGTGAAAGGGCCTTAGATGGCTTAGAAAAAACACAGGTCAGGTTCTTTACCATAATGGTGAAATTCTTCTTGATGGATGCTGTGCTTGCTATCATGCTCTGCTCATGTTAGCCATGTGCAGCAGCAGCAGCAGCAGCATCACAGGGAGGCAGGACCACAGACACAGGATAGGCTCCCTGTGGTGACATGCACATAGCACTCAGAAAGATTACATCAGCTATCTTTCTAATAGGCCATTTTTGTTTTATTTATAACCAGTAGAGCTAATACACTCTGTGTTTACCTCTGAACCCTTTGCCTTTCTTCCGGAGCCACTTGTGGGTTTCAGATGGAGGAATGGACAACTAGGAGCCAAGATAAAAGCCTGAGAGGTGGAATAATCACTTGAATGGAGATAAAAGACCCTGCAGACAGATGAGTGAATCTACAGAACTTTAAAGATGTAATTTAGAATGAAATTCTCCTTTTGGCTCTGAATCCTTTGGAAAGATATGATACAGTACACCTGTAGTTTTGAGATAGATGCAGGAGAATTTAGAACTTGCTAAGTAAGAGGTTACAGACAGTTTGCAGGAGCAGCAATAATGGCTAAGAGTCTAGAAACCTGAAGGGAAACAACCTGACTGGTTTTAGGAAAAAACTCAAGAATTCTAAGGCAATGAAGTATGTGTTCTTAAATAAGAATGGAGAAGCTCACTAAAGACCTGTCTTTGATATATGGGTGCTGTATCCTAACAATCCTAACTATCCTAGTTTCCCATGTAAAAGGCTTTTAAAAGCACAAGTGAAATTAATTTCAGCTGGATACAGCTGTTTTTTAAAAAATGCTAAAATAGTTTTCATTGGGAGACTAAAATTCTGTTTGTGAAGGGGGTTGATACATTTTGTGTATGCTACTGCTCTATCTTCATTTGGAGATAAATTATCACATTATTCTCTTTGCTCTCCCACTTGCAAATTAAGTTGTCATTCAACAACTCATAAAGAGCCAAGTTGCACAATCCATAAGAACAAATAAAGCAGCTATTTTTTTTTTATAATGTTGTCTTTTATATGTAGGGTTTTGTGATTTTTTTTCCCCTTTAGTCTTTCTATCTGACTTTATATTGGAAAGATGCTTATATTTAGGTTTTTTCCTAATATCTGGACACCATTTAAATGCTATTGACAGTAAATACATTTTTCCAGAAAAAAAATCCAAAATATTTTCTAAGAGCATACTTAAAAAACGCCCACATTTTTCTGGCAAGAAAATTTTGACTTCTATTAGTTTTCTCAGAAGAATGTGAGTTCCAGAAGAAAAAGGAAATATGAAAATTACTTTTCTAAATTAGTATACGAAGAGAGTATCCAAAGCCCTTTGATGTATTTTGTTTTTACGTCACTCAATCCTGATATTTCAAGTCCAAACAAAATGAATATTTTCAAAATAATGATACTATACAATATGCAAAATTATTTTTAGTGATTTTTTTTTCTATAAAACTTGGAGCTGGGAATTTGCACATGAAAACTCAGTAGAAGTCCCTAAGAAACTGTTCTGGATGTTTCTGCATTAACAAGTCACATTAGGCACTAACCTCTTGAATTATATAAATTAAATTTTTTTCTATGTAAGAAGTTCTTAGAAACCTTCACATTTTCAGTGGAATTTGTATTTCATCAAGTAGACATGAAGAAAGGTTCAACTCAAAGTACTGGGAAAGATCTTCTTTCTCCAAAGTTTCTGTTCTCTGCTCAAGCAAAATTTCACAAGACCAATTTGCTGGAAATCAGTGAATACAAGTAGAGCAGTGTTACAGTTCTATATTTCACCTGAGTTAAACGAGGTTTGGAAACCAAGGCAGATATAAAGGAGTACATCTCACTCAGGATGTTGGTGCTAGATTGAGGCTGTGGTCTTGGTTCCTCACTGCTCAATGAGAACAGGGTCTGTGAGGTTTGCAGTGCTAACTTTGCATGAAATGAGAACAAAACATAGGCAAAAGTGACCCAGCATTTCAATTCTCAGCAAGTGAATGTATTTTAGGAACAGTTAAAGCCATTTTAATTTCATTGAGTGTGAATGGTAGTACCTCAAAATGTTCTCTAGATAACTTCCAGTCTTACATCCACAGTGACAGGGAGAAAAGCACCTGGGACTTTGGTAGCCTGCCATTGTGCTGCCCATCAGCAATGAGTGCTGGGCTGTCTTCCTTAGCTCAGCAAATAGAGTCAAATGTGCCTGATCAACTGTTTCTGGAAAAAGTGCTGTTTTCTTCCACGAAGACACTGGATAGGACCTGAATTTTGACTTTCTCATTGTTTTATTTTTGGTGCCTGCTGTTCTGGCCTACCTACAGCCTTCTGATTTGCCACAGTGCCCATCTCTCAAGTACACACCTCTTCCTTCTCCCTTGACTAATGTTTTTCACAGCCAAGGAACTGTGTAGATGCTTTCCTAGTTTGGGCTGGCCACAAATGCCTGAGGCTAGAAATGCTGACTTTAGCAAAATTGTGCTTAAAAAGAAAATCAGCTGGACGAAATACACCAACCTGTTATCCTGTCTTACAAGCCTACATAGAGGCTCATGCTGCATACCTAATCAAGTGCTTTGAAATGCCTTTTTTCATCAACTGCAATAGCTGGTGGGAAATGATGTCTGATTAGAGCCAAAACTTTCTCTGTGTAGGCTAATAGAGTGAGGAAGTGAGGAGAGAAAAGCTGCAGACCTGCTTTTGCCTTGCTGGGATATGGCCCTGGCAGCAGTGGTGGCATCCCTTAGGGGCCAGGAAGGCACAGGCTGGGTCCCTCCTGGGCTGCAGAGTCTCCTGGACTGCTGCCTGGGGCAGCGTATTGAACACCCCACTTCATACACAGGACATATTGAAAAGACATGGAGGGATCTGTAGCTTGTTCTGTTTTTCTTAGTGCTGCTAGAGGTTTAACGTCCTTATCTGTTTTCACAAAACAGCCCATGTGGCTGTATCATTTGTAATTTGTGTTCCCAAAGGAGTGCAGGGTCAAATAGCTGGAATCAGTGAACAGATCCTGGTATCTAGGAACAGCAGATGCTGAATAGATGAACACATCTCATTTTGGAGATCTAGGCTTACTCTTTAAGAAGATTTAGATTTTTAATATTGAAAAGGTACACTATGTGAGTATTCTACACATCAAGATTAATATCCTCTTGCCATCAGGCAAATGGATCTTCTGCAGGGTGAAGTCTGACCACAATTTATCTGGGCAAAGTAGCCTGACTACCTATAGATCTCAGTGTCTTCATACAACTGGTCAGGAACTTCAACCATATCTAACAGATTGGAAAACTGAGACGAGAGGAAGCAGGATATCTGTAATAGAGCTGATAAAGGAACTGACACCTCAGGCACCCATTTGAGTGTCATGTTCCCCACATGTGTTCTCTGACTCCTGAGGAGGACTGTGTAACTAAATTCTCTGTCTGACTTAAAGAAAATAAATCAGTCTAGAGTATTATTCATAAGATTAATCAAGTTATGTAGAATTTTCTCCTGTGAAAAGCCAGCAAAAGTGCTTTTTTTATTTATTTCACTATACAAAAATAAACTGACAGAGAGTGTCTGCTAGTGGACTACTCTGCAACAGTACTAAGTGCTAAAACATAGAAGTTTGCAGTGTAATAAAATAGAGAATTGTTCTGCAAGGTCTTGACTCTGACCTTATGTTTACTTGTATCAAAATTGTTCAAAAAAAAGAGGTGGAAACAACCAGCCAAGTCCCCTCTGAAATTATCAATGGAACCAGAACCACTTAGTGTAGATCCTAGTAAATTTCTATAAATAGAACGTGGAGGAGTTGTGGAAGATTTGCAGATCCTGTAATTTTCCAGCTGCAGCTGATGACTGGCAGCTGACTCTGGTGGCTGCAGAGCAAGTGGGATGACTCCCAGCTGTCCGAGGGAGATCTACAATCAACTTGCAAGGTACTTCGATACTTGGAAATTGCCTGTCTTTCAAAAGCTTTTTGTTGTATCAAAATAAATGTCAGGGAATACATGCCTGGCAACATTCTCCTGTTTATCAAGTGAAACCTCTAAAGAATCTCTTGAGCCTCTGTTTGCCAAGTGCACAAATCATCAGCCTGTTCTTGGACATGCTTACCAGCTTTAGTGGATATTACCTGTACTAGAAAGTATCTGAAGGATCAGGACCTGTGAATTATTGTTTTTACTGCAACCCCTAGGGGCACTACATGGGAATTAGAATACAAGGCATTGAACAAGGCACTTACACACGTAGCAAAGACGTTATGAAAATCTGCTGTTTGACGTAGACAGCAGTAAGTGTGTACCAAGGAAATAGAGAGGAGGCATTAAAGGAGTGTAAAAGTGGTCAGAGGTTTAATACCAGCAATATTTCATGAAGATGTACTTATTAAAAACAATGTCATAGGGATGATATACATATTGGTTGAAAACTTATGTGCAGGGCAAAATATATGTGTGATAATTTCTCTGTGGTTTAGGTGTTGAGGTTGGGTTTCCATGTGCTGGGACATCACAGATGCCTACAAATTGTGTCTTACATCTAAGTTGTTTATAATGTGATTGCAAACAGTGAATGTATTGTTTCAACATGGTTAATGTTTATGAGCTGCATTTCAGTTTATAGGTACACACAGATTGCCTGGAAAAGTACCAGGCCATTCCATTTTTAAGCAGTGATGAAGAAAGATGGAAGTTTACATACTCCCTTACAGTGTAAAATCACACAGGGGAACAAAATAAGCCCAAGAAGACTACAGTTGTTTGGATCTTAAGTTTCTATGAATTACCTCATACCCTTCTGCTGTCTGTGAGGTTATCTGAGATTTCAAATAGGGTAATTTCAAACCAAGAAAGGAAGAAAATAAAGGCTGGAAATCCATGAGAAATCAAGACTGCAATGCTATAGATTCTCAGCACAGACTTGCAAAAAAACCTTTTATCAAAAGCTTTCCTTTGGCTACCACCAGAACCTTTGACAAAGTCCAGCTGGTTTCTGTACTGCTTTTGGCTCCATGACCCATGTGTGCACTCTGGGGAGAGGGGGCTCATGCAGGGTAAATGGATTTAATGCTGCTTCAAGCCACATTAACTGTACTCAACATTTACAGCATATGGTTCTCATGTTTCCCAGTGGAAAATACCATTCAGACCTGCTGCTCCTTAGTTCCTTGTACACCTTCTACTATGCTTCCTCTTTCACTATGACCTACAAACCATCTGAAAGTTTTGGAGGAGAGGGTTGTGCAAAGGAGAGAGGCAACATTAAATATTGCTTTCTTGGCTTAATTTTTCCCCCACTTCATTAGAAAATATGTAAAGCAGAAAAATGGATGCACTAATTGTAAAAATGTTAAACAATAAACACCCTTTGTGGTTTACAGTAGAAAATAGGAAAGAATACTATTAAAACTTATTTATAGACAAAGTGATTTTTTTAAAAAATATTTTTACTTGTATTTTTCCTTCTACCTCTGCAAACTTTGTCGCAAGAAATTATTTACAGAAATACTCAGGTAAGCAGCAGTGCACCAGTAGAACAGGCATGCACAGTTTACTAGAGCTATGTGTTTATAGAAGAGAAGAGTCACTGAATGGGCCTTTCACTTAAGCCTGCAGATCCCCTCAAGTTCCCCAGCAGTGGGATGTGTGGTTGTGTATTCTGTGCATAACAGTCTCTGAACAGTGAGAGCTGCATTACTTAAGCTGCCAGCCAGGATATACCTTTTTACCTGCTCAGCTGTAGGAGTTAAGAGCTTGGCTTGCCAGGGATGGCACAGAAAGGAGGTGTGCTGGGGAAAGAGCAGGACATCCCTGTTAAAAACTGTGTATCTAATTTCTCATGCAGGGTTGTTTTCACTCATTTTCCTGTTCTTCAGCACTTAATGATTTTTCTGTCATCAATGGAGTTTTAATTGAGGGGGATTAGGGGTGGATTAAAGGATCTCATCAGAGCTCAAACTGCCTGCATCCACTTCCTGTTGAGTCCTCTCAACAGAAGAGCTATTGACATTAGAAAAGTGAAAAATACTTAAGTCAGTGACACAGTGAGGCAGAACTCAATTGAACTATAACCAAGGAGTTACAAGTGTAAAGGCAAGCATGTAATAAAATCTTGGAGATCAGAGAAGGACATGGTTTACGTCATTTTGCCCACTTCTGGATTTCACCTGGCTATATATAAGAGGGGCTTAAACTTTAGCAGACACAAAGACATCACCTCAACTCCTTCCTCAAATGCTTATGGATTTTTTAATGAAAGACACTTTCCAGCATATAGTTGAATCAATATTAAAAATGTTGTAAAATTCACCACAAAAAACCCCAATGGATTTACATTTCATTCTATATTTACATTGGATTTAGAATAAAACTACATTAGGAACATAAACCCTCTTTTTCTCCTTTTATACCAGGGAGAAGTAGGATATCGAGGTTATGCATTTATTTGGGTTAGTTCTCTTTTTACTTTTTTCTTGAAAATACTTTATCTTATCTAACCAGGAGAAAAGGGAGAAGGAATAGAGTCTCTGAAAATGAATCTATTGAGCACTTCGCCAGACATGGCAGAAAATCCTGACCTAGCAAAGAAAAGAAAATACTCCTAGTGATTTCAGTGGGCAGAGTTTCATATATTGCTTCCCAAAGAGCAAAAGCTTAGTTCTGCTCTTCATGTTTCGCTTTAATCACCAGGAGTTACACATGCAAATCCACAGCAAGACTGTAACTAGAACATTTAAGCATAATTATACAGCTCTGGGAACAATGACCAAATCTCATCACTATTTTTTATCTTTTAGACACTAAGAAATCTTTTCAGTTACAAAAATTTCCTCTCAGATATGCACAGCAGGTCTCAGCTGTGATATGCTACTGACATAAATGGGATATATGTATATAGTACTTAGATACACATATGCAAGTCAAAATTTACCATGAGGTTCTGTGATGATAATACTAGTGATGTTTTCCACATCTGTACTTGAAAGAGGCAGTGACATTTTAGTCTCTTGGAGTATATTTTGGATACAATTCTAGTTATGACTCAGTTAAGACTTTCAAAGTTACACTCCAAAGGGGTCCAGAAAGCTCTAAGCTAAAAATATTTTTAGAATGGAAATTCTTGTAAAATGCGCTACCTGTAAATCTTACACAAAGCATGACTTGGTGGGGCCATCTCCACTCCTCTGGGTTGTCCCTGCTCCCAGTAGCTTGCCTAACTAAAGTTGATGGAATGTATCAGCATTTTGGTGCGGCTTTTTTGGTGTGTTTTGTTTTATAATTTATTTATAATTTATTTAAACAGATGAAAACCTATCTGAGGAGTTCCTGTTTGCTTTCATAGAATAGTTTTTATCCATTTTGCTATCACACCATTGTGAATTGCAAAATAGTGAGTCTGCAAAATGGTTCTGTAACAATTCTTGCTGCTGCTAGTTCTCATGAAAGAACTTGTCAGAAAAAGCTCAGGGTTCCAGGTCCCCACCTGTTTGCAGTTGGAATGTTGAGGAGCTCAGCTGCTCAATTGGAAATTGCTGTTGAAGGACAGGACCCAATAGAAATGAGACAAAACACAGGTAGAAATTGGGTTAAAATACTGCTGGGATAGTAAAACTCAAATTTACAGCAGCTTTTTCAAATGTCACAACCATGAAGAGTGCAAGTTCACTCTGGATGGTTGTTCTCAGCATTCAGAAAAAAATGTTAATGGAGAATACAGCTGCTAAAAATATAATCTCACATGCTACTCAGTATTTGCTAAACATAGCATATCATATGTACTTGACTATAATACATTTCTTCATAATTCATGTTTGGGTTTTTTTTTGAAAATACCTGATTTTAAACATGGCACTTTGAGTTCAGGATGTTTGAAATCAAACAGCATTGTGTAAATTATGTTAAATTGTGAAAATGATGATTAGAATAATTCAAGAGTTAAATTCAGACACCTATTACATGCTGCTGAACTTCAAGTATAATTGTGTCTGTCTCACATTGATACTAAAAATAGGAATATTGTAAATGAAGTGGAAGAAAAATTATGGCACAGAATCCCATGAGTTATAGACTTCAGAGCATCAGTCTAGTGGTCAGATATAACCTAACATGGCCAATAGATTCTCCTGAAGTGCTCCTTGCCATTACAAGGCAGTTACTGAAAACAAGCAGAAGAAGAGAGAAGAGTTTCTTTCAGCATTGTCATTGTTAAATCCTGGCCAGCAGCCAAGTCCCACACTCACTCTCTCAGCCCCCCAACAATGGGATGAGGGAAAAAATTGGAAGAGCAAAAGCTGGAGAAAGCGTCATTGAGATAAAGACAGTTTAACAGGTAAAGCAAAAGCTGCTCGCACAAGGAAAGCAAAACAAGGCAGTCATTCACCCCCTCCCATGGGCAGGCAGGGCTGCAGCCATCTCCAAGAGAGCAGGGCCCTGCCACATGTAACAGTGTTTTGGGAAGAGAAATGTCACCACTTGAAACATTTCCCCTTTCTTCCTTCTTCCCCCAGCTGTATATGCTGAGCATGGTGCAGTAGGATATGGAATATCCCTTGGGTCAGTTGGGGTCAGCTGTCCAGGCTGTGTTCCCTCCCAAACTCCTCGTGCCCCCACGGCTTCCTCACAGCTGGTGGTGGTGGGGAGGGTCAGAAAAGGCCTTAACTCTGTGTCAGCACTGCTGAGCAGTAACAAAAACACCTCTACACTATCAACACTTTTCAGCCCAAATCCAAAATATATCCTCATACCAGCTACTATGAAAAAAACAACCTATTCCAGTCAAAACCAGCACAAGCATCTTCCACAAAAGAAGACAAATTAAAAAACTAAAACTCATTAGAGGCTTTGAAGTTCTTTAAAACAAAGGTGATCAACTATAAGACTGATTGAAAATGGTTAGTGTCTCTGCTACCAGTCTTTTCCTTTGAAAAACTGAGCTGTGAGGCTGACCAGTTCTTTAAGAGGCTGGCAAGCAGTAGTTATCTGGTTGAACCAGCAACTACTGGTGAGAAATAAGACAAAGACAAATATGCTTACACAGATCTCATCTTCTCCTTCATAAGTTTTTTCCTTTAACATTTTCAATTTACTAGTAGTATTGAAGTTTCATAGTTACAAACTCAGTCTTGTGCTTTTTATTTATACGGCTGACATATACTAAATTTACATTTATGTCTCAGGCAGCAATAAGACATCACAGAAAAGAATTCCTAGATTAATTTCTTCTGCTTTTTGTTACATTTGTTTTCTTATTTGTGACCATTGTTCATACTTTCTGGAAACTGATTTTCTCAAATTAACAATACAATTGATTCCTACTGTGGGGTAGCTATTTCAAAAATCGTGGGAATTTTCCGTTTGTTTTTCTACTAGCTCAGTTAAAATGCCTTTAGTTCATTGACAGTAAGAGTCCAAGCTAAGCCTGTAAAGCTACCACTGTGAGCAGAAGGAAATTGCCTTCATGTATTTCCCTAAGAGATACAGAACTGCATGATTTAAAAGTGTGATAGAACATTTATAGGTCAATCTGACCACTGCAAGAGTAGAATAACAAGTCAGATGAAGCAGCAGAGCAGTTTTCATATCCTCAGGTAAATGCCATATTTTCATAAAATTTCATAGTTTGCAAAACTTGTTGAAATGCTGCAAGAGACTGAAAACCACAGTCAGAACT
>VYZP01034457.1:0-16497 GCA_013400635.1 Hypocryptadius cinnamomeus
TGATGTAGGTTCTGGAATTTGTGGTGGGTTTTTCCTGCTTTCTGTGGTGGCTCCCGGACCCGGCTATGCCACAGCTGTCCCCACGGCCACGTGGGGATGACGCTGGGGTGATGATCCCCTGGGCATGCCCACTCTGGTGGGAGCAGAGCTGGGAGCTCTGGCTGTGGTGGGTGGAATTGTGGGCACATAAACCTGCGAGATGAGCTTTAAGATCCTGTCTAACCCAAACCATTCTGGGATTCTGTGATTTATTCCTTTTTTTTTACTTGAGAGCCCAAGCTGATCCTTGTGAATCATTGTGGCATGACTTCCTGGCAAAGTGATGTTTCCCTNGAGAGCCCAAGCTGATCCTTGTGAATCATTGTGGCATGACTTCCTGGCAAAGTGATGTTTCCCTCGTGTAGCAGGACAATAAAAGCAGGATTACAAATTGTTCTTCTGCTGGAAACCACACACAGAGCCCTTCTCTGCTGCTTTGGTCCCAAATACTGTCTATGGTTCCCCAGTGCCCCAGCCATGGAATACCAATCCAATGGCTGGTGACTGGAGCAGTGGATGTGCAGGGATGACAAGTTCTGGGGGTCTGTTTAAAGTCTGAACACCCCTCTGAATCCATTGGGGGTGGCAAATAGCCAGGAGAGCTGATGCTGAGGAAGGACTGGCCAGGCCCACCATAATTCATGGCCACAAAGCAGCGAAGCAGCCAAAGGTATTAGGAGGTTTCCAGGAGGGATTAGGCACCGTCTTTGAAGGCAGGTCCAAAGGGGTGATTAAGCAACTCCAGAAGTACAAACCACAGCCCAGCAGAACGTGGGAGGACACCCAGAGGATAAAATCACCCTGAACATGACTGATTTCTTGTGCTCTTCTTGGAGAAAGCCCATCTGGCTGGGGCTGGAGCATCCTGAGCTCTGGGGGTGCTTTGGTAGGGGCTGTACTTTTGTCTGACAGCTGAAATTTCAACAAAGGGGCTTTGGTGGGGGCAGGTGGGCTCTGGCAGGGGGGCAGGGGTGTGGGTGAGCTCTGAAAACCAGTGACTGAAGCAGCCAAGGCAATGCTGTGGAGGGGACAGGACATTGCAGGGGGGTGAGGGTGGATGGGGACACGGCAGCAGGGCCAGGGCATTGCTGTGGAGGGCACAGGACACTACAGGGAGTGCCTGGGGACACAGCAGCAGCAGCAGCGCTCCCTGCTCACCATGGCCAGGCTCAAACCCAGTGCTGGCCATTGCTGCCTGCCCAGGTTCCATCAGCTTTCCTGATTTGGCACTGGGAGGGCTCTGGTGCCTCTGCGAGACCAGGAGTTAACATTTTCTAGAACTCAGGGAAGGGGGACCAGAGGAAGAAGGTTCTTGAGTGTCAACAAAAAAATTATCTTGTGCAAATAAACAGGGGAGCTGGATTATCCCGCGCTGTTTGCGCAGGGAATTGCTGGAATGCCTGCTCGCTCCCCGGAGCTGCCGGGGGCCTGGGCTGGTTTTCCACGGGGGACTGGCTCCAGCCTGTCCCACCATTTCCTTGGGCTCATGGAGGGGGCTGCTCTGGGTCACCTTCCCAGGCTGTGGTGTGACTACGTGCTGAGGCAGGCCCTCGTACCCACGGGCAGCTTCTCCTCCTGTTCTTGGGTGAACCGCAAAGCTCAGACCTCCAGCACCCCTGCTTCCCTGCCTCCTGCCTTCAGCCTTACTTAAATCCCTTTTTTGGGAGCAGAGGCTTAGATCAGCCAGGATGCACAAAGATGTACAAGAGATAAAGAGCTACAAGCAAAGTGATCCTCACGCTGTCCAAGCAGAGGCTCTCCAAGCACTTCCCAGGCAGTCCATGTCACTGCAGTGTCAGGAGAGGGTTGGGGGTGACACCCACAGCTTTGCCTGAGAGCTCAATTGCACCTGGAGCTCAGGGAGGCCCAGCCTTTGTGCTTGAGGAGCATTTGGTGATGATGGGAAGCCCGGGTGGTGCAGGAGAGCTGGGGATGTGCGTGGCACACAGGGGCGATCCCATGCCATGACAATTCCACACTGATGATCCATGCCGTGCTGATCCCAGCCATGATGCCCCTGCCTGCTCTCAGTCATCCCATTCCTGGCTTCACCTTCACCTCTTGTCCTGGCAGAAGGAGCTTCACCATGCAGTCCCTCCCCAGCCATGAAAACTTCCCCCCAGCACATTTCCCTCCACCCCTCCACAGCCACTTCATGTTGAGCAGGATGGAGAATCTGCCCTGGAGCCAAGGCTGGATTCCAGCCTTGTTTAGGCTCAGGTTGGAGCCTCTGGCCAGACCTGAGCTGTGGCAGGTGTCAGGGGACACAAAGCCCCACGTCCATGGCTGGCTGCTGCTGGTGAGCATCTGTGGGACACACAGATGGTTTAAAGGGTGCAGAGGTGTTTTAAGTGGCACAAAAATGTTTTAAGTGGCGCAAAAATGTTTTAAGGGGTACCGAGATGTTTTAACGGACACAGAGATGTTTTAAGGGGCACAGAGATGTTTTAAGAGGCACAAAAGTTTTTCCAAGGGCACAAAGATGTTTTAGGGGTCACAAAGATGTTTTAATGGGCGCAGGGAGCACGGCCAGGCCCTGGCTGACACATGGCTGACACGGCCCAGCACATGTGTGTTAAGGAGGAGTCTGTCTGCAGCAGGGAGGAGCAGATCTCCCGGGTCTTCAGCTTTAATATCCTCTGGATTAATATCTAGGAGCTACACATTTATGGGAACCCAGTTACACACACACAGACCTGCACATGTGGCAAGTGAGGAGTGACAAAGCAGAGGCCCCTGTTCTGCTGGCAGGACCAGGGAGGCACAGGGCAGGGCCAGGGAGGCACAGGGCAGAGCCATGGAACTGGAGAGGAGCAGGAAAGCCGTCCTGGCTCATTTGTTTTTTGTGACATCATGGTCTCCTCTGGCTTTTTTCACAGTTTTCCTCTGTTGTATTTAATAGACTTAATGGATCACACAGCACTATAAGAACAACAGACCTTCAATGTTTTTATTAAAGCCATCTACAAAAATCCCTCTGTGCTCGAGCTTTCCTGCGGGGTGACTCTGCTGAGATGCTGTTTCCATTAAGGACAATTGTGGCGAATAAAGAAGGAATGAACAAACAAATGGAAAAAGGGAAGGGGAGGGAGCAGTGGAGCAGAGAGAGCTGCTGCTGGAAAGAGGGTGATGCTGGCTGTGTCCCCCTGCCCACGCTTGACTGGGGCCCCTGTCACCCAGCCTGGCATGGGGGGCAGTGCCAGGGCCTCCTGCAGAACCAGACTGGTTTGGGGAGTGCTGATGTTGGAATTGCTGCTCCATCCTCCCAGAGAGGTCACAGAGGGGAGATGCTGTGTTCACACCTGCCGGGTGGGGTTATTCCCTCTCTCCTTTGGAGCTGTGAGCACTGGAGGGAAGGAGCTCTCCCTGTGCCATGTGTGTGACTGTCACCACCCAGCCACTGCAGGTTTCTGGGTATCAAACCTTTGTGGCTGCAGAGCTGCCAAGCACCGAGCAGGTTGGTGGGTGCTGTGCTGTCAGAAATAGTGAGAGCCATGGGCTTTGGTTGGCAGCTTGGGGCTCCATCCCTTTGCTCATGTGCTGGGGTGGGAAGTGAGCTCCACAAAAAGCATCTCTCCAGCCCTGGTGACACAGCATCCATGTGGGACCTGCTGCTGCTTCAGTGTGGGGTGAGGGGACAGCAGCAGGGAACATCATGGCCACTGAGATGCCACTGAGGACCCTTCTCTGCACTGGAGCATCACCAGCGAGATCCACTAGGCCAGGGCAAGGGGAGTCATGCCCAGCCCTAGGCCCACATTCCCCGATGTGCAGCTGGGCTCTGGAGTGGCTGGGAGAGGCTCTGAGCTCGTACACCCTCGGTGATGTCGGACCAGCCTCTTTGTCACCAGCTGGAAGCAGCTGGCTCTGCCCAGCACAGCCCAGCCCAATCCCCTCTGATCCCGAGCTGGTCCCACTGCCTGCTCCAGCGATGCTCCAAGGCTGAGCAGGGCAGGAGCTGTGGCTGCAGTGGAGTGTGTTTGACAGCCTGTGCTCACCCTTGGCCTGGCAGGGAGAACATCCTCCTCCATCTGCCAAAAGACTCTCAAAAGACTTCTGCTGCTTTGATCCTTTTTCTTTCCCAAAACTGATACCCAGACATTTCATTTTGTGGGTGCTCAGAGTTCAAGAAGGACTGGAGAAGCCCTTCTGTCTCTGCAGAACTCAGGGACTTTTGTGTGGCTGCTGCTGTCAGCAGCCCTTGCCCACAGTCCCAGCCCGGACATGGTGCTCTCCTGCCACATGTGGTGGGGAAAATGAGGGACACACCAGAATTCCTTCGAAGGGGAGATGTCAGTTTCTAACTGGAGCTTTGAACCTTCCTCTGAAATCCCAGGGAACCTGACCCAGCCGATCCCATCAGTCAGCACACACAACTCCAGCTCTGAAGTTCACTCTTCCGTCCGTGCCACCATCCCAAGGAGCACGATGATGGATGAAGCCTGTCAGTCCTGCAGGTATTCTGGTTGTGAGAGCACCCTGGAAACCCAGGGTCCACCTCAGCACATCAAATGTCGTGGCCTCTGGATGGCAGGAAGGGAAGCACACAGAGGGCAGGAAGGGAAGCACACAGAGGGCAGGAAGGGAAGCACAGAGAGGGCAGGAAGGGAAGCACACAGAGGGCAGGAAGGGAAGCACACAAACCCCGTGGGTGGGTCGATGGTTGATGTGCTGGTTGCTCAGTTACTTCGGGGCTCTTGGAGGCCCTTGGCATGTGAGCCCCTTGGGGACACAGCAGTGCTGAGCAGGAGCAGACATCTCTGTGCCACCCCAGGTGGCTGAGGGAAGGATTTTGGGGCCCAGCCTGGAAGCACATGCTGCAGGTTGGTGTCTGGGTTTTTATTTTCCCAAGGACTCTGTTTCCATCTCGTTACCCTGTGCTCCTTTGTGCACCCTCAGACACCGCCGAGTTCTCCTTGAGGGTTTGACAGACAACGGGCAAAGCTCTCTGATTTATGCCACTCTGACACTTGCTCGACTGTAACACCTGGAGAAGCCCATCCTACCTGCCCTGCCAGAACTGTTCACTCAGCCCTAAATCAACAGAGACGGCTCTTGCCTGCGCCTGCCTCTGGCAGCAGAGCGGCTCCGTTTGTGCGTGGCCAGCGCTGTTCCCTGTAATGCGCTAAGCTTCCCGACATGATGTTTAGCACATGTTCCTGCTCTGCCCCCCCGTTCAAAGGCTGCCTTATAGTTTGCAAATGGGATGAAACCACCGTGCGGCCCCGCGCCTTGGCCGAGCTCCCGCCCCGCGCCGCGGCTGCCAGAACCTTTGCCGCACCTTCCAAGTCATTATGTGTAGTCAAAAGCCTGCCAGAAGGGCTGGGAGGATAAAAGAAAGAAGGAAAAAAAATAAAATAGAACCAAAAACCCCCAAATGCACGTGAAGGAGCGGCAGAGTAAGCGAGGCATGTCCTCCATGGAGCGCTGCCCGCCGCTCACCGTGCGCTGCCTGCTCCAGGTGGGTCTCCTCCTACGTTGGCCTTTTGGGGAACAAAAGCCGTGCTTGCCCGGGGAGGAGAGCTCGGTCCCCCCTGGGTTTGTCTGGGACGGCTGCCACCATCAACAAACCCAGATCAGTGCCGAGAAGCTCGGGGGGATGTGTCGGGGCTGGCTGGGAAGAGCGGAGATGTGGCTCAGCCCCGCGCAGACACTGGGACCGTATCGTGGGGATCAGGAAACGCCTCCCAGGAGCTGATGAGTGCGGATACAAAGAGCTGCGGTTGTCTGTGTAAACAGGGAACCGCAGCCAGGAGAAAGGATCAAAGCTGGGATATTCACCCAAAGCCGCAGACCTCTACTCCGGGCTGGAGGAAAGCGCCGGTGCTCGCCCCGGGCTGTCAGCGAGGGCACGGGGCAGCTCCCGAGGGGTGGGACACAGGGAAGGGTCTCATGGCCCTCCCACCTGCTCTCGTGGTCACAGAGGTGGCAGCGGTGCCTGAGCTGCCCGCGGGCACCGGAGGGACCGAGGCACCTGCGAGCGCCCGCAGGGGGATCGGCCTCTCGCGGGATGACAAAGGAGGGGACAGCGAAGGGGGACAGGGTGAGGAACAGGACCGGTGGAGAGAGGAGATAACGAGCAGTCAGAGCCGCCACGCTCCTGCCGATGTAGCCAGTCCTCCGAAACGACTGCTCGGTGTTTTCCCGGCTCCCACCATCAGGAGAGGCTGTGCGCTCACCAGGGAGCTCCGCTCCCGCTCTCCCAGCCAAGGGAACGGGATATCTCTGCCCATATTGGCACCTCCCTCTCCTTTTGTTTCTTTTCTCCGTCCTCTTCAGCTCTGCCTGCACTGGATGCGGTATTTCGGGAAGCAATCCTTCGGGAAGCAGTGCCTTGCTGCAGGGAAAGCGCTCTGCAGCCCGAGCTGTGCCAGGATCGGGAGCGCTGGGGGCTGGCACTGCCCGCGGCTCCTCCGCTCCCAGGAGCTGCTCCCGCCGCAGCTGCCGGACGCCAGCGGCCCCAGCCACCCCTCGCTGGAGGTCCTGGACTTCTCCCAGTGACCTGGAGCTGTTTGCCCTGTTCCTGCACAAGACCTAGATTTTAATGCCAACTGAGCAGCTGTATAAATGTTTTGTGACATTTCGGAGACAGAATGGATCGTGCTGCTCAAACCTCCTCTTTCCCAGTGCATTCAAATGGTACCTTTTCAGTTTCAGGGAACTTTGTTTGCTTTAAAGGCTTTCTGATCATTTCCAGCAGAGGCCTCAGACAGCCAGCCTGCCTCAGTCCTCCATCCCAGGACATCCTGCAGGCCAGCACTCCCTTTTTCTCTGCAGGGTGGCCTCCACCACAGCCACACTCCTCTGCATTCAGAGCTTCCCGGGGCCTTCAAACTCTTCTCGATCCTGGAGCAGCCATTCTAGTTATTAACAGCCCTTTCTGAACACACACAGCCCGCTGCAGCATGTGCCTGGCCCACGGGCTCTGGGCTACCTGGAAAAGAAAAGTTAAAAGCATTGCTGAATTTGTTAATTGGCACAAACTGCAAAACTCCTCCGTGGAGATTCTGCCATCTTATTTAACGAGACCATTCCCTTGGCCTCGAGGCAGAAGGGAAAGACCCCAGACACCTAATGAGCTTCACAAAGGCCGCTGAGTTAATAGAGCTCAGTGTGTCGACTGGAAAAATTAACTTTAGAATCAAGTTTTCTGCAGTAAAAGAAAATGGTTTGAGGTCTAGAAATGATCACAGGGGCCCAGTACACCCAGGGGAATCAGCCACAGTGATACCTGTGTGACAGGGACACATCACAGAACTGGCACAGGGTGCCCAGAGCAGCTGGGGCTGCCCCTGGATCCCTGGCAGTGCCCAAGGCCAGACTGGATGGGGCTTGGAGCAACCTGGGACAGTGGAAGGTGTCCCTGCCCATGGCAGGGGTGGGACTGGATGAGCTTTAAGGTCCCTACCCACCCAAACCATCTCTGATGAGTGCTCTTCTCTCAGCAAAGCCACTGCTGTCACCTCTGTCTCCTCAGCTGGGACAGCAAAGTAAGTATTTCAGCATTTAACAGCCCCTTTTCTGTGTTTCAGAGCTTGTGGGGAGAGTACAGGTTTGTAATTGTATTTCTGAATATGAGGTTCTCTCTTACATATGGTCTGGGCTACAAGGCAAAAAACTTCCTGCCCTGTCCCTCAAAATAATTTCCAATTACTGAGAAATCTCACTCCACACTGGCCTCTCCTTGTTTAAGAACAAACAGTGCCTCGATGCTGATACTAAATAGCAGCTGATTTTTACATGAGAACTACAAATTTAGTGCTCTGTGTGCTCTCAGAAAAGAGGTCTGAATTGGTCAAAATTTCCTTCCAGATCTGTGCACCCACAGGGGCTGATGTGGCTGCATGATGAGGGTGTTAAAGCCAGCTTTCCCTCCCTCCTGGCAGACACCGACTTATTCTTTACCCCAAATCCTTACAGCTCATTTTTTAAACCTCTTGAGCAACTTATCTTTCAGTATCTCTCTTTGGAGCCTCCCATTCATCACGGCTAATTGTGGGCTGCCAGCACCCAGAGGGGATTCTGCAGCTCGGGCTGGTGTCATGGTCTGGTGGATGGCATGAGGGGAATGGCTGAGGCTGGGCTGGCATTTATCATCCCTGAGAAGAGTTTGCTTAAAAAAATAACAAGGCAGAGTCTGGATGGATGAAACTGAGTCAAGGGCCCACACAACAAGTCTGCAAAATCCTGCAAGGTGAAGGAAAACCATTCCCTTCTTTTCAGCAGAACTGAAATTCCTTGGAGCAGGACATGGCAGGGACAGCAGAAGCTGCTGCTCCTGGCAGTCCCTGGGCTGCCTCATGCTTTCTAGATTCCTTTGAGAAGCAATAAGGCCTTTGGTGTTTTGGGATTTTTCTCCCCCTCCACTTCAATAGAGAAAGAGAACAAGGTTTTATATCCTCTTCCCAAGACCGTTTCACTGAACACCAGCCTTTCGGCAGGAAGAAATTATCTTCAGCTAAGTTTTGTTTGGAAGGAAGAAATAAGCATTTTGATAACCTCTTTGATATAATGGAAGATGTTGATTTCTACATTTTTTTTATATCTCATGGTAGCTCTTAATGTCCAAATGTTTGTCAAAGTCAGTTAAGAACAGAGAAGGAAGCAAAGTGCCCGGGCGTCCTGCAGCTGGGACAAGGCAGGTTTCTCACTGCACAGGAGATGTTTCAGCCCTGTCCTTAAGGACCTCTGTGTTCAGATGGATTTTCCATCCCTGCCTTGTTCCATGGCCTGAGCAGCCTCCCCCCAGCCCAGGGTGCCATCCAAACCCATCCCTGACACAGTGGCCAGGACTGTTCTGGGTGCTCAACCACCCAGGCCAGGTTGGTGCTCCATGCCTGAGGGCAGGTGTTGGGATTCACGGAACATCCATGGGAATGAAGAGATTTCTCCCACCTCCTATTGGTTGTGGAGCACATGTCCAGAGGCAGAAGCATCCCTTCTCTGGGGTGAGCAGGGGGAGCAGAGCCCCCCAAGCTCTGCTGCCTCCAAACAGCCAATGGCGCTGGGTGGGCGGGGGAGAGCCCCAAACCAAGCCAGAAAATCCAGCCTGGAGGGAAAAAAAAAGGGCAAAACCCACAAAGCTGAAAGGCAGAGTGCAGTGAGAGTGAGTTACCAGGAGATTTTGAAACACAAAGCCAGAGCCAGCCCAGAAGCAATGTACACAGAATGCATGAAAATCTCTGCTCCTCCTCTGACAAAGAGCATTTTGCAGCGCCTTATGCCTGTGCCTTCCCTCTCCTGGGGCTGTGGGGAGGGGGCTGAGGGCAGGGCTGCAGGCTGCCAGCCATTGATGTCTTCTCCAAAGGCACCACGAGCTCTCCTCACTCCTGAAACCCCAAAGCAAATTGGAGGGATTCACCCAGAGCATCCTCAGGCAAAGGAAAAACAAATCTGGAGCTCCCAGGAGGACCTGCAGCCTTGGCACCTCCCTGTGTTTCCCACAGTGGGGACATTCCAGGATTATCCACAGCAAGGGGGTTCCAGAGACAAGTGGGGTTCAGTGGGGATGGGCAAATCCCCATGGCCACAGCCCAGGGAAGGTGGCAGCCAGAGGTGATGTTTCTTTCCAGAGTGTAAAAACCCGTCCTCATCAGGCACCTCATTCCCAGCGAGAACTCCAAAACTCTTCCTTTCTGCCCATTCCTCAATCTCTAAGGGCATTGGGTGGTCCAGGCAGGTCCAGGAGCAAACTGTGCTTGGAAAGGCTCTTCTGCAGATGCTGCTCCCTGAGTTTTCCATGTGCTCTAGATGGGATGAGCTCTCTGGACACTGCACCATCTCTGGACCATCAGGTGTTTTCTCCTGCTTGGTCACACCCTGTCACCTGTGCCAGTGCTGGGGTTCCAGCCCCCACCTGGCTCCTCTGCCCTCACCTCTGTGTAGGAAAAGCCAAACTCCATCACCCCAGCCAGGCCATAACCTTGTTTGACCTTTCATTCTGAGCAGGACTCTGGCTTGGTAACAATCCTAATCCATCTCTTTGGTGCTGAACTTCCAGCATCTCTCTCCCTTAAAATTCCCTGGAGGCCACTCACAGGCATGGAGCTGATGCCGTCTCCCCATTGTCTGACCACAGCAAAGACTTAAAAGCTGCTGTTCTGAAACATTTCAGCAAAAAAGAACATTATTAACAGCAAGATGATAAGACTTGCAGGTTTCAAAGGCAGGAGACATGAATGATTCCTTTTCCTAAAGAATGAGACCCAATGAAAATGCAACATTTCCTTCAGAAGCAAGAGCTCCCTCTCAGCCAAAAGGAGGACAGAGAATGGCATGTGCTCCTGATGATCCCCGGGGAGGAGGGCTCTCCCTGCACCCTGCACAGAGGGTCTGCACTGCACCCCCCCGGCCTCCCCTCTGCAAGGACAGGAGATCAGCACTGCAGAGGAAGGCTGATGGGTTCTGTTTGCCAGAAGGCCTTTAGGATAACAGGAAAATCCCACTTAGCAGAAGTTATGAATTTCCCAAAGCCTATTGGCTTTGGCACTGGTGGGGATGGGAAGTGCTGATCATTAATGGGTGTGTTGAATGACTTCCTCCATGGGCTGCCTCTGAGATGAGCAGGAGCTGCCCAGGGGAACGTGGAGCAGGTTCTTCTCTTCCCAGGATGTCCATGGGCTGGTGGCATTAACCACAGGGCCCTGGCCAGATCTCACCTCCCTGCAGCTGCATTCCCAGGGGATGCTCACACAGGGAATGGCCTCGCTATGGGCAACCCAACCTTCAACTGGGCCACCTCCAAGAGAGGAGTGGGCTTGTCTTCTCCTCTCTCAGGCCAGTAGTGGGAGAACTTAGAGTCCCTTCCAGTGCCTAAAGGAGCTCCAAGAGAGCTGGAGAGGGACTTTGAACAAGGGCCTGGAGGGACAGGACAGAAGGGAATGGTTTCTCACTGATAGATGAGATATTGGGAAGGAATTCTTGGCTGTGAGGGTGGGGAGGTGCTGCACAGGGTGCCCAGAGAAGCTGTGGCTGCCCCTAGATCCCTGGAAGTGTCCAAGGCCAGGTTGGACAGGGCTTGGAGCAACCTGGGACAGTGGAAGGTGTCCCTGCCCGTGGCAGGGGGTGGAACAGGACAGGCATTAAGGTCCCTTGGTCCCTTCCAAGCCAACCATCCTGTGATTCCATAATTCTGTGAATGCCATCACAGAGCAACCATGGGGTGCCCAGCCCCTCCCAGCACCCCAGAGCTGCTGCCCCAAACTGCAGAGCTCCCCAGTGAGGCTGGGGGTGCTCGGAGCTGGGCCAGCCAGGTGAGGCAGGATCAGCTGCTCCCAGCCCTGAGGAGCCTGCACAGCACATGCTGAGCTGTTAAGGACAAAACCTGTTGCCTGGGGGGCAGAGTTCCACCTGCAGGCTCTGATGGTTGGAAAGTGTTTAAGTGAGAGTGTGGCAGCCCCAGGACAGCCAGCCCAGCTCTCCTCTATCCCTGCACTGATTTATTCCCTTCTCTGCCGCCCCTAATGCTCCTCTCAGCTCTGCGTGGCTCAATGCAGCACAAATTAACAGAGCCCACAAAAGCCCTCTGAAGCCATTCCCCTGATTAACAGGTCTGTAGTGCTGAAAGATATCTTCATTTTCATAACCTGGCACTGAATGGATGGCAGCCACAGAGCTGCAGCACATCATTCCCCAAAGGGAGGAGTGGCATGGATTTTTCTATACTGCAGGAATTGCCAAAGATTGAGACAAATGACTCAAGAATCAAAAAGGGGAAAGAGAAAAACTGGGGAAGGAAGGAAAAAACACTGCAGGACTCACTAGGGACTGAGGGCTGGGCAGTGATGGCCCAGATTAGGGCTGGGCAGTGATGGCCCAGATTGTGATCTGCCGTGGCTCTGTCCATCCATCTGGGCTGTGCAGGTCATAGCTCTGCCCTGGGGCTGGCCCAGGGACATTGGTGGCTGCAGCTCCTTGTGTCCCTCTCTCTGGAACCAGCACATTCATCAGCAGACAGCAGGGCAGTGTCCCTTGGAACCATTAAATATGAATTTGGAAAATACCTCCGAGCTCACCGTGCCCAGCCCTCGTGCAGTGCCAGGGCTTACACAGCTGCTTCTGCCACATCACTGGAGTTTTGTTCCTTCCTGGCCATGGTGGTGCCTCCAAGCCGGGTCATGAGTCCTGCCTGGCTCCCAGCCAGGGGACAGTTCCTCAGCTGACCCCTGAGTGCCAGCCAGGCTGTGAGCAGAACGGGGGGAGCAGCAGAGTGGGGCAGCGCTGCGTGGCCGTTCCCAGGTCCTCACAAAGCTCCATTTTCACTCTGTCATCAGGACTAAAACCCCAGGATATGCTGGGATTCATTCAGGGTGAGAACCCTCCCTGCACAGGAGGTCTGGGCATCGTTCAGGGTCTGGAAGCTGGGCTTAGGCCACTTAGTGGCTCTCCAAACCCTTGACCCTGGGATTTAATGACTTACTGGGCCTGGCTGCACCTCCTGCGTCTCTCCAGAATTATGCAGAGGCTGTTCTGTGCTCCAGAGGAATGATGGGGGTGGGGAGTGAGTCTTCCAGCTGTCCCCTGTGCTGGGACTGGGGCAGCCCCACTGGCCACATTTTCTGCTGCTCCCCCTCTGCAGCCACATCCTCACCCCAGATAACCCCAGCCAAGGGAGGGGAGGAAAAGCTCCGGAGCCAGATAAAGACAGAGGGATTATAAGGTGTTTATGCTTTTGCAAAATTAAAGTCTTGAAGGTGAGACAGGTTTACATTGGCACAGAATTAATGGTTTGATGCAGCACAAGGGGACAGCGAGAGCAGGGAGCGGGGCCATCCATCAGCACGCGCCGATGGCACCGGGGAAGGCGATGCTGGCATAAATCAGACCCTGTGCAGGAAATAAGCAGGATGGATGACAGGCAGGAGCTGGTGATCTGTTATTCCCACAGCGCCAGAAGATGCAGGAAATGTGGCTGGGTGAGTTCAGGTCTGTCTCCAGCACAGGAGCTCGGGGTGGCTCTGGGATGAGCCTTCCCTGCACTGCCAGGTCCGTGGATGGGGCTGCAGAGCAGCTCTGGGCTCACCCTTGTCCTGCACGGACACTCACGAGGCACAGCAGGAGCTGGGGGCTTCAGCCCCCTCTCTGGAGGTGTCAGTGCCAGCTGCCATCTCCACATCCTTGGGAAACTGAGCCCAAAAAGAAGCAGAGGAGGTTTTCCTTCCCGTGGACAGCAGCTGAAGGGATTAGGGGTCTCTCTCCTGTCCTTCTGGGATCTCTGCATTGCTCTCCTTCCCTGCCAGGGTGTTCCAGCTCTGCTTTGGGAATGTGGGCACTCTCCTGAGGGAGATGAGACAGGAGCTGGGCTGCTCCATCGGCTTAGGCTCATCTCTAGTGTGCAATTCCCTAATTTTAAGACTTTGGGCTCAGTTTCTCTGGTTACTCTCCAGACCTCCCCAGCAGTTCCTGGTGCCGCTCTGACTTCAAAGTGAAATGAGACCTTACACATTTAATTGAGGCAAATTTCCTCCCTGTTGTCGGGTCAGCAAGGGGGGATTAATGGGGGCCAAGGCTCAGCCCTCTGGGGACACCCAAACATTTCAACACATGGGGCAACCCTGGAAGGTGGAAAACAGGCGATGGGGAACTGGAGGTGACCAGGGCTGATCAGGAGCAGCTGAGACACATAAATCTCTCCAGACATCAAGAGCTGCAACCTCCCCCCACCTCTTTATTTAGGCTGTGTTTTTTGAATGTAACCTGAAGCAATTAAGCTCTTTCATCAGATGTCCTGCCTTCAATTTACCTCCTGCTTAGCGATATCACCGGCAAAGGAAGGACGTGGGAGGCTCCTGCAGCCTTGTACAGGTCTGGATGTGGGCAGAGAGAGATCAGGTGAGTCCTGCTGTCCCTGTCCTGCTGTCCTAGGCCGTCCCTGCAGCTCCATCACCTCCAGCAGCAGCCCTTGCCTGGGCTCACGTCTTGGGAGGGCAGCACAGCTGGTGGGAAGCAGCTTGGGTGCCTCACACACTGTCCCCCCATCTCCCCTCCCCTCTCCCGGTGCCTGTCCATGCCATTCCCGAGGGATGGTGACGAGTTTTAGCAGAGACGAACGAGGTGTCGGTGTGGCTGTGACGGGGAGCTCCAGCCCCGTCCCTGTGGGATGTTCCCGGGAAGAAGGAGAACACACAGAGCCCTGCCGAGCTCCTTCCCCCTGCACGGACCCAGAGCCAGTGACAGGCTGTGCCTCACCGGCCAAGAAGTGAGACGGGACAGTTTGTTTGGACAGTTTTAGGGTCACTTCCAGGCTCCCGGAGATCCAGCTGCTGTCAGCAGCCGGCCATGCAGCCCCGCGGGGACCCGACCTCTGCTCCTAGAGGTCCAACCTCGGTGCTGACACCTCCCTCCCGGCTTGGAGAGGAATTTTGGATGGGTTTTCCCCCACCGACCCACCCCAGCCCCGAAGGTCTCCTGCTGGGATGCACTGGTCGCAGCAGCCACCCCTGATCCTCACTCCTGCCGTGCCCAAGGCAGAGAGGACAATCCAGCCCCGGTGGGGTTTAGGATCACCCTAAAGGATTTCGGATCCCACAGAATCACTGCCTGCCATCGGGAAGGCAGCGAGTTTCACTCCTGTGAGCGAGCCCGGGGAAGTCGCGGTGCCCTCGCCGTGCCAGCCCCGCGGGAAGGGCGGGCGGAGGGTGCAGGGGCCGAGCCCTGCAGGAAAAGCCCCCCCCTCCCTTATTTGAGTGCTCAGCCCCTGCTGCCAGGCTGAAGCCCACGAACATTAACCCTGAGGCTATAAAACCTGACTCGGTGTTTAACAGCCACACGGCGAACCACAGCGAGCCGAAAAACTGCGCGGAAACTCCCAAGCCAAGGACTGCGACTGGAATTAATTAGTTCTTGCTCTGACAACCTTTTCTGGTGCCACCAGGTGGTAACAACGTGCAGGAGCCGGCTGTCCCTTCACGCCACCCTGTCCCGACAGCTGCTCTTAGGCACTGGTGGGTGGGAAAAGAAAGAAATCTCTGCCCCTTGGGACATCGATCTCCAGGGAGCAGCGGCAGCATAAATCCTCCCTGGAGTGCTGTACGGCGATGGGGAAATGCTTTTGAAGGATGGAGGGATCTTAGCTGCTACCAAATGTCAATTTTCTCGAAAGCCCTTTGTAGAAAAAGGACTTTTCGTGAGCCCCGTGGACAGCGGGGCAGCGTGGGGGGGGTCTCGGTGGTCCTGCCCTGACCAACCACTGCGCTGATGGAGCCGTGTCCCCGCTGTGACTGTCCCCAAAACAGGCACCCACAGCACAGCACGGCGCGGGGACCCGGGACACGGCAGGTTTTCCGGGAGAAACCCGAGCCTGGTCCCCCCAAGCATGGGAAGGAGGAGAAGGCAGGAGAGGGGAAGGGCAGCAATGACCTCAGCGCTAAACGTTCCATGCTAAAGGTTCTTTCTGGGCTTTTCCCGAGCCCTGATTGCCCTCGGGAGAGCGGAGCCGCACAGGGCGCTTTTCATCCGCCGGTCCTGCCCGGCCCCTGCCCGCCCCGCTCCACCTCCCGCGGTCCTGCCTTTCCTTCTTCAAGGAGCAAGAAAGCGAAAATCCTTTGATGCCAGGAACCGATAGAGAATATTTTCTGCTCTCAAAATAAAGGATACAATTTTCTAAGCATCTCCTCTCCCCATCCCTCGCTCCCTGCTTCTCCCGCCCTCGCTCCCTGCCCAGGTGAACTCTTGGGCAGAACCGGTTGTCATCTTTTCAACAACTCGTTTTTCCCTCGCTCCGAGTGTGCAGGGAGCGGCTCTTAATGTTTACACACCTCCGGCTGCGGGGCGGGAGGTGAAACAATCCCGGCTTTCATTCCATGGAGGGGACCGGGAGATGGAGCAGCCCCGGCCAGGGTACCCACCACAGCGCCTGGGATGGCCGAGCTGCTCCTCCCCAGGGACCCCCGCGCTTCCTCTGTGCCAGAATACACCTCCTGCCTCTGGGATGGCTCCTCCTCCTCGGGGGAATGCCCGGCCTGGCCGCTGAGGTGATCCCGGACATCACCTGCCCATGGCCACGGGCACATCCCTGGGTATCTCCCCACAGAGCAGGGTCCCATCCCTGATATCCCATGGCGGTGCTGGGTGCAAGCTGAGTTTACCAGGACTGGTGCAGGAGTGTGGGCTGCCAGCAGCCCCTCCCTGAGCCGTTTTGTGATTTATTAAAGGCTGAGCCCATCCCAGCCATCCTAAGCTCAGGATGTGACCCCACTCCCCTGCAGCTGCAGCATATCAGAGCCCCCGAGCTGGTAACTGGAAAGGAAAACTCTCCCACCCCTCTCCTCGTGTGGCAGGATTGTCTCCATCCAAAGGTTTCCCCCCGGGGGCTCTGCTCTGGGAGTTCCACAGCTGTGTGTTTGTGAGGCTGCCCCGATGGAGTGTCCCCAGTGCCAGCAGAGATGGCACGTCCCTGTGTGTGCAGGGCACGTGGCCCATGCCCAGCCTGTGCCTTCTGCTGGTCCTGAGCCCAGGAAC
>VYZP01034458.1:0-11508 GCA_013400635.1 Hypocryptadius cinnamomeus
ATCTTATTAATAATGATGTGATTATAATAATGATAATTATTATAATGACAATTAAAATTATTACTAATAAAATAATAATAAATTATAATAATAATGATAATGATAATAATGCAACACTAATAGTGCAGAGGGCGGGATGAGTTCAGCTTTAAGATCCTTCCAATCCAAACCTTTCCATGATTTTAGGGCAAGAAATCTTTTATTAACCCTCTTATTTCCAATATTTATTCTTACACTCCCATGTGATGGGAAAATGATTTTTTAAACTTCGCAGCAGCTTTTGGAGCAGAGTTGGAATTAAGATCTCACTTTTCCTCTCCTGATTATTAAATGTATTTTGATGTTCCAATGGAAATCTGAGATTTCCTGACTGGATAAAATGCACATGGAAATCCAGAATCCAGGTGTTTTATTTCCCTGCAGGGTGTTGCAGCTGCGTTCATTAAGAAGTGCTTCTGCCTTAATAAGTAGGGTGAATAAAATGCAATTACCAGGCCAGGCCATAAACAGCCAGAGGAGACAGCAGAGCTCTGATGCTCAATCCAAGGAAAAAATGTATGAAATTTTATTTTATAAAAATAGAAAAATTTATCCTGCTGCCATCAACAGCCCAATAAAGACTTGGACACCAAAACCCTTTAAATTTGACTTCTTTATTTCATTGCAGAAGAAAATCCAACGTAGGCCTCATTACGTTATGCATCTTTAATTATAAAAATAAGCAAAGAAAATAACTTGCCTCTCTCTCCTCGTTATGATATGTTTCAAATAACCTTTATATGAACACACGGAGCTTTACAAATGTCATTGAAACAATAAATAAGGACATATACCAGATATGCTCACTGTTTATTCCAGTACTCAGCAAAAAAACCAAAACCCAAAACCCCCCCAAAACCCCCAAACTCTCTCCCTTTTCCCTTTTCTAGGTCTCTTTAAATTATAAATACAAATAATGCAAATTTATAATGGCACAAAAACGTCTAAAGTGCAAACAAACCACGAGACTCATGCAAACCTTCCCAGAGAAGCCCCTCCCCGCCCCGAGAGAAGAAAATCCTTTTGTGAGACCAAAAAAACGAAGCAGAGATGAACTCCAGGGTGAAATTGCTGGGCTTGATGGTGGGGATCATTCCCCACCCCGAGGGATCTCTCACACCCAAATCCAAACCCTTCCATCATCCCCAAGGGATGGGAAGAGCCCCCAAATCCCCTCAGCTGAGCAGGGAGAGCTGGGAGTGCCCAGCTCGGGCGAGGGAAGGGATGAGAGATCCCAAATTCCTCCCTGCTCCAGCACAGGGGCAGAAGTGGCCTCAAAGCAGCTCAAAAATGGGGAATTGTGGCTCTTTGGGACACGGATGGCACAGGGGGAGTTCCTGGGGTACCAGGGGTGATTCCCTCAGGCACCACAGCAAACCCCACCAGGGGGAATCATGTCCCCGCTCCTCTTCCCACCCACATTCAGGAGACAAAGTTGGAATCACTGCTGGAAAGGGAAATTTCATTATGGCACCCCAAAAAACGATGGGATTGGGGAGGCCCCAAATCTGTTTTAGGCGCATTTTGGGGTTGCAGAGAAATGGGTGGGTGGAGAAGCCACTTTCCGTGAGGAATGTCCCTGCTCAGGTGTCCTTGGAAAGCTCCTGGGAGCTTTGGGATCCCACAGTGGGAGCTCTGGAGCACCAGCAGAACCTCCCAGGTGGGGTTGGACCACTGCCCCAAGGCAGGGAAAGGCTTTTTGTGACCAATTCCCAAATAAAAGCACGGACTGGATGCACAAACCCCAGTGGAATTCCCTGGCTCCCAAGAGCCGCGGGGTGGGAAGTCAGGGATGCGCTCCTGGGGTCAATTCCTAAATATAATCCCAATTTTAGGGTCAGGATATTCCAGAAGCTTTTGGTTTTCACCTCTCAGAACTTCTTTGTGTCGGCCTCTCAATTCCTGCCTGATTCAGGAAGGAGCAAATTTGCACCTTCCTTGCCCTGCATGGCTCCAATTGGAGTATCCCAAAAAAATCACAAATTCCGACCCTCCACTGATGTCAGCAATATTTTTTTGCTGCTTCCAATTCTCTGCCAGCACTTCTGGGCTACATTTCGTGAAGACAGCGGCATCTGAAACGCTGCCACTGCATCTGGTTTCGATATTTTAGCAGCAAGTTCTGGTTTAAAGGCTTTGTGGTTTCCCAAACAACACAAAAAAACCAAAATTATATTGCTTCAGGTTTCCAAAAGAAAAAGAGATCCCTCATTTATCAGCTCTCCAACACTCTGAGGCAGAGTCTCCCACTCTGCAGGGACTCCAAGGCATGGATTTGGGATTGGCCTGGTGGATCCCACACCACAAAGGGAATTTTTGCATTTTTGGGCTCACCAGGGCCTGGCTGTGGTGGGGAGCGGCTTTGGGGTCTCCAGCTCTGCTCCTCTTCCCAGAGCCCGCTGAGGAGGAGGAGGAGGATGGAGAAAAGGCAGCTCCCAGAGCATTCATTGTGTCCTCAGCTTTCCTGCTGGAGCTTGAGAGAATTATGGATTTTCCCTGCCTTTCCCCAGAAATCCTGACGGGAGTTTTGCCCTGTGAGATTCCCAAAGGATCTGACAATTCCGGAATTCCCAGCAGCTCTGCCCTGGGTCTAAGTGCATTTCCTGGCAGCCCTGTGGGGACAGCACTGACCAGCCTGAACTTGGGTTTTTATGGATTTTGCCTCCATTTTAGCTCTGAAAGGCTGTTCCTGGTCCTGCGATTCCCATCCTAAACCTTTCCCCTCTTCCTTTCTGAAAAGGCCACAGTGGAATGTGAACTCCTGACTATGACAGAGGTGCTGCTTCCAGAAAAAAGAAAGCAATAATAATAATAATAATAATAATAATAATAATAATAAAGGAAGAGCTGACTTACAAAACTCAGTTTAGGCAATAAAGTTATTCTGTTCTGCTCCTTTGAAGCAGACTCTGGTGGAGTTTATGTACAGTACAGACAGATTTTAGCACTATTTATACCACAGTTAGAGCAAGGCCTTTAATACTCTAATCTTAAGACAGGCTTTGTTTCTGTTAGGCTTGGTTTAAAGCTTCAGGCAGTTAAATACAGTACAGAGATGTGAGCTTTGAAATACAATGCACGATTATGGGACCTCCTGACCAGCTCCAGCCACAACCTCTTTCCATGACAGAACATGTCCCTCTCCTGCTTTTGGGGTTTGTGGGGTGGTTTGAACTCATTTTACACCGTGGTGCCAGGTCCTGGTGACTAAACCATGCAGCGAGTTTGGTAAATCCCAACTTAAACGCGTTCACAGCACTCTGCTGGAAGGATTAGGACCAAGGGTGACACTACAGGACCAGGAAGGTGACATCCATGCTCGTCCATGGCCAGCACAGATTCATGACATGAATTCCACGGATGTTTTTAGGACGTGTGAGAGTTTTTAGTGCATCTTTCATCACCTGCAGGAGAGGACCGGCTCCTCCCCTCGGTGCCAAATCTTCAGGCCTGGGTGGTGTCAGCACAACAGTTTGGGACAAAACTCAGCCTCCAAACGTTGGGAGTTTGGTGCCTGAAGGCCTGACCACTGTAAGGATCTACTTATGGCTAAGATTTTTTGGGATAACAGATTTTTTGTGGGGAAGAGAAGAGACAGAGCCGTCTGGCTGGCGGGGAAGCCGTGACACCGAACACAGACCCATGCAGAAGTGTTGTTGGAGAGGAACAGAAAAGATGAACTAACTAAACGAGCCCTAAGGAACTAAACCCAGCTCCTGGGGGTTAAAACACCTACAGTCCACTGGCTTTGGGTGCAGCACTCCTAGAGCAGAGCCCTCAGCTTTGGTCGTGCTCGGCCTGCCCCGCCCCGGTCAGGCGTGCTCGGCGGAGCCACGCTTGGCGTGGGCGGGTGTGGAGCCCTCACCTCGCAGGTTCCTGAGGAGCAGCTTCAGCTTCTGCGGCTCCGAGAGCCTCCTGCGCAGGAGCTCGGCGCGGGGGTGGCCCTGGGCGCAGTGGTCGCTCTGCAGCAGGTGGAACAGGCTGGCCATGTTGGGCCCCAGCTTCTCCATCAGGCTCTCCTTGATGGTGCTCACCGTGTCCTCGTCGCACTCCAGCAGGCTCCTCACCAGCTTGTTGTAATACCTGCAGCACAGGGACCTCGTTAGCCCACGGTGTCACCCAGCCAGGTGACAAAACTGCAGGAATCAGGATTTTTAACTCAGCCAGAGCGTGTTTAGGATTGATTTCTGATGGTGTTTTGACAGAATTTTTAAGGTTGGGAAAGGCCTCCCAAGGCCAAGTCCAACCTTGTTGTCACTGCACCCAAACACCCTGGGTATGGAGGTGATGTGCCCCTGGCACAGGGAAGGAACACCATGGCCAAAGTTCTGATTTAATTGCCCTAAACCAGCAGCTGCCCCAGCTCTGGGAGGTGAGGGGTGAGCACAGTGGGTTTGGAATGATCCTGGTGGATCAGGGAGGCAAAAACGAGGAGCTGAGAGATTAGGAATGGGTTAAAGGGTGTGATTTACTCTCTGCTAAACACACAAGTTCCTGGAGCTTTGGGAAGGAAAATAATTGATGTTGGCAACAACAGATCCTGCCGGGATCCCAGCCTGGCCTGGCAGAGCCATGACTGATCCATCCCTGTGGCACCATTCCCTCTTGTCCGTCTTGTCCCTTTCCCTGCACAGCCCTTACAAGGGCCAGAAGGGGGAGAAGCAGCCCGGTCCAAGCCTGGCAGATCCCTGCATTCCCTGGGGACAGATCCTTAGGACACGCAATCCCTGGTCACTTCCAGCCCACCATGCACAGACTCCCAAGTGAGGCTTCCCCTGCCTCCTCTCCAGCTGCATCTTCCCCTCCCAGCAGCCCTGGGCACAAATTCCTTGTCCAAGGAGCAGCCAGGTGTGGTGGCAGCTCCCTGAGAGAGAAGGCAGAAACACTTTCCCAGAATTGGCCTGGGAATCTTTGGGGAGCTGGAGATAAACAATGATAGCCAATTATTAAAAACAACCTGCAGGTGTTTTTCTAATATCTGTTTTCTTGTTATTCTCATAAGATTGCTCATAAATGGGTGTCCTGTTAATTAGCTGATGGTGTTTTAATTAAAGGACCAATCAGGTCCACCTCTAGTGAACTGGGGTATAAAAAGCAATGGGTTTCTCAATAAATTGAATTAGCCTTCTGTGGATGCCTTGGGAGCCCAGGTCACTTATTAGCCAGGCCTGACAGCCAGGAAGGGGTGCTGCTCTGCATTCCCAGCCCTGCTGAGAATTCCTCCAAGCAATGCTCCTCCTCAGCCCCAGGAGCAGGGCTGGGAGAGCACCTGGCACCTCCCTGTGCCAGGGAACATCTTCCCAGGGGGACAAAGTTGGGGAAAAGGGCAGCAGTCCCACGCTCGCTGGGATTTCTGCCTGAAAGGACATCGGGGAGCTTATTTTAAGCACTTTAAGGTCACGGTGACATTTTTCCACAGGAGCAGAGAGGAGAACAACCTGCAGGTGGAGGAGGGGAAGGAAGAGGGAAATGAGAGTTCCCATTCAAAATCCTTTCCCAACTCTCAGCCCCGGAGCAGCCAGGGGAGGTCAGGTGAGGTCAAAGTCGGAGCTGCACAAAAGGACCAGGCTCTGGCTCGCTCTGAGCCCGGCTCAGCAGGGCTGGGAGTGAGGTCTGAAGTGGCGATGAGCAAAGCCAAGCCAGCCACACACCCGGCTTAAATCAGGGCCAGACACAGAGCCCATCCAGCCCTGAGGCTTCCACGCTGGGACACCTTCCCAGAGCCTGCAAGATGGGCTGTGAGCAGAGATTTTCCTCCCCTGCTGCTCCTGCCCCGAGATGAAATGGCAGGAAGATGAAATGACCTTTAAGGACTTCCCCTGGGCCGGGCCAAGTGGCACATTCTGATCCTGTGGGCCAGGGGCTGGGAAAGCAGGATGCTCTGGGAGCCCTCAGCTAACCTCGGAGCTGGGAAATCCTGCTGCTTTTGTTCCTCAACGTGTCACAATATCCTCTGCCTCGGGCTGGGGGAGGAGCTCCCTGTGCCTCGGGAGAGGCCCCAGGGCTTGGTCCCCTCAGAGGAGCTTGGCCAGCACTGTCCAGTGTCCCCATGTCCCCCTCTGAGGGCTGCTGAGCTCCACAATCCACCAGTTAAACCTGGGCCTCCACAGAGCTGCCTGCTCCTCTCCCAGTCCTCTAGAAAACCCCTTTTGAAGGTTCCAATTTCCCCCCCAAATTTGCTTGGGGGAAAGACACAAGTTCCATTTTTATTCCCCCCAGTATAATTTTGCCTTCCCAATTTTGCCATTTTTCTGAGCAGACAAGAAAAAATATCTCCATCTACAAGAGAGTTTTCTGTAATAAGAAATGGATCTCCATGATCCTTGTGGGTCCCTTCCAGCTCTGGATATTCTGGGATTCTCTGAATCAATTTATGCTGGTTGATGCAACATAAAATGTATTTATCACCTGCACACCTGTCCTGGGACAGGTCTGGAGGTTTGGGATGCTCCTGGATCCAGCCAAAGCCACCCCAGAGGAGCTGAAGCCTTGGCCATGGCCAGGGCCATGACCCAGCGCTCTGTTTGCACTCCAATCCCAGAGTTATTTACTCCAACCGCTCCAAAAGGTCCCTTTTATCCCAATCACAAGACTCAGCACTGATTGTTCCAGGATTGGGAGCAAGAAATCCCTGCCCCTGCAGCGTGACTGCGCAGACTGCAGCAGCCCTGGAGTGTCCCTGTGTCCCTTGTCCTTGGAGGACGGGGACAGGGCAGTCCTGGCAGGGGAAGGTGCCAGGCAGCAGCGTGACATTGCTGTCCCTGCAGGGACAGGAGACTGCCCCAAAGCAGAGCAGAGAGCCCCAGGCTGTCCCCAGGAATGAGGAACACGGGGTTGGCACAGTGGGGTTACACAGCACTAGGTGTGCTGGCTCCTTTGGTTTTTCCTGGGTTTTTGTAGCAGTGTGGTGACCTGGAGGACAAGGATTCATTTTCCAGGTGCCATGAGCCCCAGGAAGGGGATGGCTGCAGTCTGGAGAAGGGAATGGTGGCAATGGATAGAGAAGGCCAGGCTGGACAGGGATTGGAGCAATCTGGGACAGGGGAAAGTGTCCCTGTCCTTGGCAGGGGTGGGATGAGATGGGGTTTAAGGTCTCTTCCCACCCAAACCATTCCATGATTCTCTGAGCAGCTCTGAAATGCACAATGTGACAGTCATGCCAAATTAATCAACCTGTTTGGGATCATGACCATTACAGTGCACTGAACAAAAAATTAACATTTAAACAAACTCCAGGCTTTGGAGTAAGGGATGTCTGGATAATTTTATGATTCTCCTCTGGAAACTATTTTAAATGTATTTCCCAAAAGGAGAAATAAATGTATTTCCCAAAAAGGGAAATAAATGTATTTGTCCAGAAAGGGAAATATGTGTATTTCCCAAAATGGAAAACAACTATGTTTTCTTAAAAAGGGAAATAAATGTATTTTCCCAGAAAGGGAAATAAATGCATTTCCCAAAAAGAGCAGGGAGAATGCTGCTGAAACTGAGCAGAGTCTGAGGAGGCAGCGAGCTTTCCTGGGCTAAGATGTTCCAGGACTTGCAGGCATTTATCACCTCATCCCCTCTCCTTCCTGCCTCTGCAGTTCCCCTCCCGTGTCCCAGGAGGGCCCGTACCGGTTGGAGAAGTGGTTTGGGAGCTGCACCACCTCGGTGATGGCCTCGGGGTTGCGGCGGGCGATGCCNCAATGTGACAGAGTAGTGTTATGGATATCCACCAGGCCTGGCTGTGCTAATCACCCTCCTGCAATTACAAACAGGGCAGGGAATGGGACTTGAATGCTCCCAATTACTGCAGAGCTGCCACTCTCAGCAGTTGGGATGCTCTGAACTCCCATTCCCAAGGGATTTAGGCAGTGGGAATCTTTGGCCTGGAAGTGCCAGGATCAGAGATGGAGCAGCTCTGCCCCACAAATCAACATCAATTTAATGCCAGCAGTTTAACACTTCCAGTTCAGACCTCAAGAGCCTTTAGGAGCTTTAAATCTGTCCTTGCGAGCAGGAGCACAGGGAACAAGGGGCTGTGTGAATTTTGGGAGGAAAGCACAGAGGGAAAAGGATTTTGGCAGAGCACAGCCCTCCAATATTATCCCGTTTATTCTCCCCGCAGCCCCAGTCTGGCCGTGCACTCCCAGACCCAAACACTTCCAAGTCGAAGCCCAGCCCTGTGCCAGGTCACACAGTCAGGAGATTTATTTTGTTAGAAGAACATTTCTATTTCCTCCTGGAGAGGAAACCTTGCTCTCCACCCCACGGAACCCTCCGTGCCAAGTCCTCACACGGAGCAGGGAGCGGGTGGAAAAAGAGCCCTGGAGGATGCGCTCGGAGCCAAAAACGGGGGCTGAGAGGAGCAGCAGGAAGGGCTGCAGGGAGGGGAGGGTTAATCCTGCCCAAAGCACAGCTGAAATTAAGGCAGGCATTGAGCGGAGCGCTCAGCACGTGCTTCAGAACCCGCAGGACTTGTCAGGGGCATGAAAAGGCGGCTCCCGTTTATTCTCGGCCGGGTTTTATTTTCGGCCGGGTTTTATTCTTGGCTGGGTTTGATTCTGGCCGGGTTTGATTCATTCTCGGCCGGGTTTGATTCCTGGCTGGGTTTCATTCCCGTGCACTTTGTGCCTGGGCCGTACCTGAGTGTCGAATTTAGCAGCGCTGTAGAGGAAGGACTTGCAGATGTCGTACATCCCGTCCGTGTCGCACGTGGAGTTCTCCAGGCAGGCGAAGGCGCCGCAGCCCACCTGGAGGGCACTGTTCAGGCACCGAACCACCTCGGCTGTGGGACAGAGACACGGGAACGTCAGCACATGGAGAGAGAGCCCAGCTCACAGCCAAATCCTGCCCCGGCAGCGTGGCGAGGCTCAGACCCTCTCTGATGCCCCGAAATCTGCCTGGGAGAGCTGCTCCTGGAGAAGAGAAGGCTCCAGGGAGACCTCAGAGCCCCTTCTGGTGCAGAAAAGCAGATTATAAAAAAGTGGGAGTGCAACTTTTCATATGCACACTGCTAGAACAGCTGGGATTGGTTTTAAGCTAAAAGATGAGAGATTTAGGTCAGATATTAGGGAGAAAATCCCTACTTGGAGGGCAGTGAGGCCCTGGTACAGGGTGCCCTGAGAGACCGTGGATTCCTCATCCCTGGAAGTGTCCCAGGCCAGGTTGGAGCACCTTGGGACAGTGGAAGGTGTCCCTGCCCATGGCAGGGGATAGGATGAGCTTTAAGGTTCCTTTCCAACCCAAACCATTCCAGGATTCCATAATTCTATAATTCCATGATTCTATAATTCCATGATTCTGTAACTCCATGATTCTGTAATTCCAGGATTCTCTGAAGACAAGACCAGCACCCCAAGGAACAGAAATTCCAGCTACCAAACCTCTCGAGGATCACACACGGATTAAAAGAGGCAGCACCTCACAGTCCTTGCTGAGATGGGGACCCAAACGTCCATCCCAACCCAATTCTCTCTTCAGGCATTTACATCTTTATCCCAACTCCCTCTAAAGAAGGAGGAGGGATGAGGATGAGCCCATGGAAAGCTCTGGGTGCTGAGGTCTCTTCCTTAGGGAGCAGCCTTGGGTCACAAAACCGCTGGAAAATGAGATGGAAGTGTTGGCAAATGCCAACAAGTTGGCAGGAAATTGCTTATTGGGAGGTATTTGTGCTTTTCTAGAATGCCTGAATTACCTAGAAAGAAGATTTTAGCTTGAGAGTCAATTCTCAGCACCCAAAAGGACTCGATCCAGCAGCTTGGTTGAAACTGCCCTGAGAGCTCTCAGGTGTAGCCAAAAAAGGTCATTTTTTGCTGAAGATTCGGGAGGGGAAGGGAAATTTGGGCAGAGAAAGTTCAGGTAATGCAGCTCCGGGGATAATTAAACCCCGGAGGCAGCGGTGCGGCTGAGCACGAGGGTATCCATGTCATCCCGGCTTTCTCAGAGCGGATCCAGTGCATTTTAACAATGAATCAGCAGAATTGCCACATGATTGCCCTGAAATTAGCCGGGATTAACCTTTCTGGGCGAGCCGAACATCTGTCCCCTCCCGCGCCTGGGCAAGGCACGTTCATTGCCTTAGCAGCTCATGTTACCAGACATTCTTGGGGAAGAAATGCGAACCCAGGGTCCCCCATCCAGCCCTGAGGTGTGGGAAAAGTGAGCCTTTACTGGGAGAGAGCACACCTTATTGAATCTAACTTGTATCCTAAAGAGAATCTTTACAACCGGGATTTTTCCCGAAAAAAAAAAAGAAAAAATAATATTAAAAAAAATTCCCCCAGTTAACCCCTGATCGCTCCGCGCTCTTGCTGACGTGCCTGAAGGGAGGAATATTTGGTAATTCGTCCCCTCCCCGGTTCATAACCTCCCGCAGCACGAGCCAGCCCCATAATTAGCTTTCCACAGGTTCCAATTAGAACTTCGCTCGCAGCAGACTCCGGGTGCGCGGAGCTCTGATTGTTTTAGGCACGGTGCGAGAGGGAGACCCCACGTTTCTATAGCAACCAAATACAAAAGCAAATCGAGCAAACACCCCGCTCCAACGCCGCAGAGCCTTGCGGATCTAAAATAAGGCAGCTGTTAATGAGCCCCGAATCGGAGCGTTAATATCTTTGCAGTGCAGTAGAAGGCGGATTTTTAATTCCCATTGTTCCAGACAACGTCTCCAAGTTATCTAAGCAGCAAAGTCCACACATCCAGGGCTCGCTCGCCAAAGCAATTTTTTTTTTTTTTTCTCCATTGTGGAAGCAAGTTTGGAAAATGTCACCAATGTATTTTTACAGTGGCAGCTGCCCGATAGCGATCAGTTGGTGACAATCGCGGCGAGCAGGGGACAGTTTCTAGGTTACTGCATTCTTCCAAGTGGCGGCTCCGGCTCCCCCTCTTTGAACAGACAGATGTTCCCAGAACAATGGGGCAGTCCCAGCGCCGCGGATTTGATCAACTTCCTAAAAAGCAAGGGTTTAACACCAGAGCAGCGCTGCATCGGGGAAGGGAGAGGGAAACATGCAAGCAGGAAAATAAAAATGATAAAAAGTGCACGGAACTCCTTGGGGAGCTGCGGGAGGAGGGGAGAGCCCGGATCGCATCCTCGCAGCGCTTCCCTGCCCCGGCTGCTAGAGGAGATTCCTGCTCCAGCTCTGCACCAGCAGCTCCTGCCAGCCCTGCAAGGAACATTTGTGCTGCCAGCCGGTAAGTTTATAAGGGAAAAAAAAGGGGGAAAAATGAAAAAGAAGAAGAAAAATCAGCAGCAGAGAAATCTGAGACAGTTTAAGGCACCGGGGCTGCGGCTCCGAGCCCTCCTCGCTGGCGTTACCTGAGTTCTGGGCTGCCACCCGCGCTTTCCTGGGGCTCACAGAGTCATTCTGCTCAGCTTCGTAGGATGCGGATGCACTGATCAGCAGCAGCAGGAGAAAACCAGACTTTAGGAGCATTCTTTGACAAGTTTCCGCTAAGTGTGGGGTTGGGTTGGTTTTTTTTTTT
>VYZP01034465.1:0-62236 GCA_013400635.1 Hypocryptadius cinnamomeus
CCTGGAGATGGCTGAACAACTGCCTGCCCTTGGGAAGCAGTGAATTCCTTGGTTTGCTGTGCTTGGGTGTGCAGCTTTTACTTTTCCTGTCTTTATCTCAACCCAGGAGTATATTTACCCTTCCAATTCTCTCCCTGATCCTGCTGGTGGGAGTGAGCAAGCAGCTGTGTGGGATTTGGCTGCTGGCTGGGGTTAGACCATGACAAGAATACAAAATTTCTCTGGGCAACCAGGGCCAGCTCATGAGTACTCTCACAGTGGGGAAGGTGGGGGAAAAAAGAGTTTTATAATGTTCATAACCTCTGTGTTTGAGTTTGAGTCTCTGACTGGAAGTGACTCTGGTTCTGATCCCTTCTCCTCTTGAGCTGGCAGAAGCTGAAGGTCACTGGTGAAGGCACAGGCATGACACCCTCCAGGTTCACAAGCACACACACATTTGCTGTCTGGTTGCCTACTCTCTGTCTGTGTCAATGCTTGCTGCAAACAGATGCACACTCTCATTATGGCTGATGTTGCAGGCACCCCACACCCATGGGTGCCCCCACATAGCTATATGTAGAGTATAAGGGCACCCAAAACCCCCAGTCTGACACCAATAGCTGGCAGCCAGACGCCCAGCTACTGGCAGTCAGTCCATGCAGTACTCACACACATGGATGAAGAGTGAGATAGTTAAGAAGGGTTTGAATGAAGACAGGACAGACTGTGGTGATCAGGCACAGTGCTCATTCAGATACGTGTACTTAATATGCAATCAGCCCCTTTGATAGTCCTTTCTGGGTGATCCTCTCTTTGTTCCTCTGATTTCTTCCCTTAAACATTTCTTCATCACTTTATGCAGGTCTACCCATTGTCACACCTCTGGTCCAGCACTCAGGATCTTCACTTACCCCATCTCAACATCTCCAGGTAAAATCTTCTCACAGTCCACATATCCTCACAGATAATGTGGAAATTACCTGCTCCTGTTTCACAGAGGAAAAGGAGAGGGAAAGGAATACATACGGATCACACGGCAGCGCCTGCATTACGAGTCCAACGTGAGAGCTGACATGAAAGCCTCAAACGGTATCAAGTTCAGGCATATCCTTCTGTTCAAGGTCATTGAACTTTTTATGGCATCTCCAACAGTTCCTGTCACTGAAAGCACATAGCTATGACGTGATGTCCCATGCCACACAATATACTGCCTGACATATATGATCATTACTGTACTTTAGAATAATGAACTTTTACTGTATTCTTGGAAGCAGGTAACTCATTACAAAAATTATATTTTTTTATTTCAGAACTAAATGACTTACATCCACAACAGCTCCAAGGAATGAAGATCTGACAAGATTTCACTGTAAATGGGCAAGAACTATTGCAAATGCAGTCAGGAACAATTTTCTTAAGGAGTTATATCAGCTGGACCCCTTAATTCCTGTTCCTCACTATTGCTGGATATCTTTGATTTTGTAGTTGCTATAAGAAAATAATTAGTTTACCGTAGGTAGATAAAACAAGAAGTGCGCTAAGACTGATGGTCTCAGGCAGGCCCCAGATTTACACTCTTTTGATAGATTTTCATATTTTTAGTAAGAACCAAGAAAGAAACCATTGTTTAGCAGGAGTGTTTAATGAACCACTGATTCTTCTCCAGCTGCTCAGTAGTTGCTTCTCCAGGTCTTCAAAAGCAATGCCATAGCGCATAAAAAACAAAGCAGGACTTCATTACATCTTCATACTGAAGAGACCTAATTGATTATTCCATCCCAGTCTGTGACTACTGTTTCTGTCCATGGTCCATATAATGGTGCTTCAGGTCAAGCCACCTTTGGAAGTCACTAATTCTCTCCATTGCTGCTACTGCTTCTCCTGCACAGCTGTGAGTATTCCTAATGGGCAGGTTTTGCTAAACTCTTTATCCATGCCATTTCACTGATTATTTAATCTTCTCACTCTTTGCCATTCAGTTGTCACTAGAACAGTCATCCACTAGTGTCCTTGACTCATTTGACATGGAATCAAAGACTCATTTCATTTCAAAGGATGCTTTTACCCAAACAAAAACTGTAGGATTCCCCACTCAAACACTGTTCACATTAAAGCAAAACTTAGAAAAGTTATTCTTAATTTATTCTCTTTTTTCCATCATTCATCCAGACTAGGTCTTGTTTCACATAATGGCCTGCTGAGCATTCCTTTGCAACTGTATTTTAATCACAAGGTAATGTTTACATTACTGATTGAAAAACTGACAGATATAAGTACATGTATTTTGATTTCTACCTTATTGATATCTGAATCAAACAATTTTTTCTAATATTCTTAACTTTAATATGAGATACCTATGAGTTCCAGATACACAGATAGCTTGAGATGGCAGTAAAATTTTTGGACCACCTGCTTCTTTTATTCTGATTTTCTACTGCAATTAGGCAGCATTAGGTACCACCAGCATCTGGTATCTACTGTAACATATCCTAAATAAATGCTAGGCAGATTCAGAGAGCTGCAAGACCAAAGCAGGCTTTCATCCAGCTTAATAAATATCTTGAGGCTTACGTCACATCAGAACGGCACAGAATGTAAAGCTCTGAATGCTTAGGACAGCTGGCCTCCTTCCCTGCCTCGGTGGCCTTTCTGATTACACTTGTACCCTATCCCATCCACTGGCAGTGTTTCCCAAGTGACACAAATACTGCAGCAGCACAGGAGATGAAAAAAGCTTGAGCTGAGTGTGGTCGTCAAGATGTCTGGGTATTTATGACAGGACAACAACAGCAACATCACAACATCACAGAAACCACTGAGGGTGCCAAGAACCCCAATGAGTTCAGTGAGTGATAGATTGTTGTTCTTTACCTGACAAAGGGACCCAAATCAGCTGCCTGGAATTTCCAGTGCATAGGAACTCTTGACTGGACACATATAGTTTGGGGCCAGAGTACCATAGTCATCATTGTCTTATTTATACCTCAGAGTCTATTCAGTTGTGTTGGCTACTTTTGTGCAGTGACACCACACAATTGAAAAAACATATGGTTAAAACACCAGCTGGCTGAAGTACTTTTACTATAAAAGGAAATAGGTCTTCATTTGGATGTATCCAGGAATTAAGTCTTACTTATTGCTCATGTTTTTCTCCAACTCTTATGTTTAATGTATGTAAAAAAATGTACTTTTTTTTCATTTAAATTTGCTTAGCATTACCTTCCACACAGTAGTTTTTTGCTGGCTTCTCAGATTTAAAAAAACACAGTATTTTCTTCCTCTGAAGGTGCTCACATACTAACCCTCAAACTTCACATTGCCACTGCTATTTCACTGCAATTGCTAGACAGAATATCAGTTTCTGACTGTATTCTGTCATGGCAGCCTACTAGCACAAAGAAGTTAGGAGTTCTGTGAACAAGGTAGAAAAAACCAAATAATTAAAACAAGTTTGGGTTTTAGATGTTTATATAATTGTAATTTTCCAGATGTGCGAAAAAAGAGAATGATTCTTTAAAGATATTGCAAACAGGCAATGAAGTAACAAGGAAATTGGAACTATGTGTTGACATAACAGTGGACAGTCACCTGGAGATGAGAAACAGACATAGATCATGGTAAACATTAGCAGTGAAAGAAATAGTTTGCAGTGATACCTTACCAGCAGTGTGCCTTTGTGACTTTCTCCAACTTTTTATTATATTTAGTGTAAAAGAATTGTGCTGTTTTTTCTAGAGTTGAGATTTGCCTATCATTACCTTCCATGCAATAATTCATATCAGAGAAGCAGTATGAACTTTCCAGCAGTGTGTCTTTCTGGCCAAGAAGGCCAATAATATCCTGGGGTGTATTAGGAAGAGCATTGCCAGCAGGTCACAGGGGGTGATCCTGCCCCTGTGCTCAGCCCCGGTGAGGCCACGTCTGGAGTGCTGTGTCCAGTTCTGGGCTCCTCAGGACAAGAGAACCATGCAGTCCCTGGAGGAGGTCCAGCAGAGGGCTGTGAAAATGATTAAGTGTCTGGAACATCTTGTACAAGGAAAGGGTGAGGGAGCTGGGCCTGTTCAGCCTTGAGAAGAGATGACTGAGATAGCTACAGGTATCTGAAGGGAGGGTGTCAGAGGATGTTTCCAGGCTCTGCACAGTGGTGCCCAGGGATAGGACAAGAAGCAGAAACTGATGCACAGGGAGTTCCACCTGAACATGAGGACGAACTCCTTAACTGTGCAGGTGACTGAGCACTGGAACAGATTGCCCAGAGAGGTTGATGAGTCTTCTTCCCTGGAGATATGCAAGAACCATTACCATTTGGGCACAATCCTGTGCCATGTGCTCTAGGATGGCCCTGCTTGAGCAGGGGTTAAGGACCACAGGATCTACTGTGGTCCCTTCCACATGACCCATTCTCTGATTCTGTGATTCTGTTACAAAAAAATAATATTCCAGAAAGAGGAAGTGTGTAGGAAAAGGAACCTTACCAAAAGGACACCTTAGGATTATGATATTTTCAGAAGTTTTCTGGGAAATGCTAATTAAGCAACCTGCATTGCATTACTAAACTGTAATAGAAAAGCTTTGACTTGAGCTTCAGCTTTGTGTCTATAAAAGGACTAATATCCTTTGTAGATGGGTTGGTTTTTTTTCCTGCTCAATCCTAGGTAGAGTTAGTATAGAGATGTAAAGAGTATAAAGCTGATTGTGATAGCTGCTGGTGAAGACACTGCTGAACAGCTTAGAAGATCGTGTCTTTGCAGGAATCATGAAAGAAGCCAGTAAATAGAGGCCTGTGTAAGGGAAAGCAAGAGCTCTGTTTGAGACTTGGTGAGTTCAGATGGACAAAAAAATATCATGGCTGGTTTTCTGTGCACTTTTGATCAATACCACACTTTAAACTCATGTATGATACATGAGGAACAGAAATACTGCCTTCATTTTCAGGTGGAAAAAAATTATGGCAATGAAAAGAGAACAGATGACTACACATGCAATCTCTCTAACAGCAGAAAGGAATGTATTGCAGTGTTGCTCCCTTTCTAATGGAAGTATGACAGGAATTTCCTCATGTGTCACATACCCTGGGAAACAATTTTACCTCATGATAACCACAGACAACTAGTCCACTAAAGCTCAATTCTCAGGTTATTACCTATAGAGTAGCTTCCCAACAGTTTGACTTCTGATTTGCTGTGTGCCTTATTCATTATTATTGTTTGCTATTCCACCTCCTCCCACCTCCCCATACCTCCCTTAATAATTCTCAAGAAGAAAGAAAAAGGAAATTTCCACATGTCCCATCATTAGTGCCAGCCCAGACGATGGGACAATGACCAGGAAGACAATGCCACTATCTCTCACCACTCAGACATGTAACAAGCAGGGTAACACATAACTTACCCTATAACTAATAATGGTATCAGTTAGTCTTTTGATGGGTCTCTCTACAGCCAGTCAAACCTCCTGCTGATAGAACTCACAGGCACTTAGAACCTGGTAGGTTAATTCTGGTCCTGAAAGCAGCCCTCCACATCCAGCTCTTCTGAATTCACAGCTGCAGAGGTGCTATATTCATCCCACAGAGAACTTGACTTAAAATTGGTTAAGAGGATGTAAATTGCTCTGGGGAACAGCACAACACATACATTTCCTTTGTTCTTTAAATCTTTCCTAGGGACTTGCTATTTGCTGTAGACAGGACAAGGGCACCAAATGTACCTCTAGGCTGGTATAATAAAGCCATTCTTATGTTAAGACAAAACTTATAAAATATGCACCAGGGATGTTAAGGAAAAAAAGGTCAAAGAATTGATCTACATTGCAGAAGCTAATGAACACTTGCTTGGTGAATGTAATCTGTTGAAAGAAAAGAATAGAAAACAGCAGCCAAGTAAGGAGGAAAGATAAATCATTATGATGACAGAGATCTGAAGAGGAACCAAGTATGATGACATCTTTGTAGACAGATACATTATAGCTAAAGATCAACACCAAAGACCAACAACCTTCTCCAGGAAATAATTTGAATACCAGCTAAACAAAGACAGCTGCCTGTAAAAGTTCTTTAACATTAATAATATCCAGAATCACCTCAGGTGTATTTACATTGTTTATGAATTCTTAGGATACGTTTCTGTCTTCTCTTTCACACTGAGAAAGTGCAGGACAACAGATCAGCCGTGGGTGGAGGGCCCAACCCGTACCATGTAGCTTGAGGAGCAGATGAGAGGGCAGCCATGAGCCAGGAGAGTGTCTGGATGTGAGGCTGCTCCCATCAGCCTTGTAGCTGCTGTTGCCAGTGGCTCACCAAGCCTGAGACCAAGGTCAGAATGAAAAAAGCTTTAGGCCATTTTCCAAAGGTCTCCTCAGAGACAGCCTGCTCTCTGAGCTGGAGACAGCCACAGCCCTTGGCCATGCAGCTCCAGGTTTGGCACTCTGCCCTGCATCTGCCCATCCCCTCATCCCTGTGCTGGTTAGGGGGGTCTGGGGCTCTGCTCCTCTGCTGCAACTCCTCCTCTTTGGTATTGACTTCCACACGGAATGAAAAGGGACTGAATTTTCCCTCTCCAAATGGCTATTTTTGACACTGGGCCCAATCTCTCTAAAATTTGAATATTAAATATCATATGGAAACAGCTCACCTAGGAGACAATACAAAATAAACCTGGGATGTGACACTCAATACAGGCAACAGAAGAACATTCATTTATCATTAGTATCAGTACTATTCCTATTCAAGGACTTTTTCTGAAATTCAGAAATCAGAGTGAAAAAGACATTTGCTATCTAGTCTAGAGTGGAATATATATTGTGATACAAAGTTTCTCTCACAAATAAGATCTATTTCCTAAAAATCATATCAGCATTCACCTCTGTCAGACCTTCATGCCTTTCCTGAGGAGCTGAGCTAGGTCAATTTTTGTTCAGTGTAATGGGACTTAAGGGACCATTCCAGCTGCTGTTAACTCCAGCACCGTGCTTCAGATCATTTATTCTGAAAGTAATTTTTTCCAGGATCATTTATTTTGGAAACTATTTTAGTCCCTACAGGCTGAGAAACACAGTGAAGGAAAAAAAAATAATGTGGAGCTTCTCCAGGATTTGCACAGAGATAAATTTACACAAAGATCTTTCACACTCTCCACATGACTCCTGAGACAGCATAAAACTAACCTAGGCTAACAAAATAGGGAAATGTAAGTGTGTTCTTAAAAGGATGCTGTCTATAGAAGGTAAAGAACAAAAGAAAGAGTCTGAAAACCAATAACAATTATACAAAAAATAATATGTCAGTAATAATAAAAGGAGAAATTATTTGTCAAACACTATTTCATACTAAAACACACTCACATATTTTCTTTGAAAACTCTCCATCCTTTATAAATAGCAAACCAAAGAGTCAGATTTTCAAGGCATGGAAAGCTACTTCATTTGTCTTTTCCACACACATGCTAAATTTAAAAAGGAAAAAATAGGCCAAGGAAAAATATCTAAGACAAAGAGATGTTCAAGGTCAAGAGTCAAAGGCTTCTTTCTCAAACATGGTCTTCTTGTTTTGCCAGACTCTCATTTATCTTCTGATATTTCTACCTTGGGAATTTCATTCATAGTTTTTAAATAACCCCACTAAGCAACTTAATAAAAACAATCAGCCTAACCTTTATAAAATAACTTTTTTGCAAAATAACTGTGTTACACAGATGCAGGACTACCCAATCTCCATCCCTTATGATGCTCTCTGAAGATACAGATAGCACAGAAACACTTCAGAAAGTGCTTTTATTTGGGTTTGTCTTAAATTGAAAGACAAGCTATATTACAGACACTGTCTTCAAAACAGCTAGTTCTGTAAAATACATTTGCCAGAGAAAACGGCTTTGTCCTTACCAGATAGGTTAGTTATTTCCTTCTTTCTTTTTCTTTTTATTTTTAAAAGGCAAAATATTAGACAGCTGTGGCCACATATTTTGTCTAGCTACTCATCTTACTCCCTTGGGCTACTCCGAATAACTTAACTGCAATTGAAATCCAAATTTGGCTCGCTAAATTCATTTGACAGATGAACTAGAAAAATGTCATTTGTAAAAGTAACTTGGATATAGCCATAAAACCTTTTTTTCATTTATCAAGACATTTTCTGTTCCTAATAAATACATATAACAAACAGGTCCTGTCTGAACATGGTTACCTCTGTAGCATCTGGCATATGAGCACTTCTGTCAAGACAAAATACAGATTTTAAATGTTTAGCTCTGACAGAACTTTTAGTGTGGCTGGAATTTTTTCTATCTTCAAGTTTACCTAAGAAGCCTCTTAACGTATGGATAACTTCACAGAGTAATACTCATGTCCTCATGTCACTTACCAATGACTGCAGCACACTCAGTGAAATAATGCAGCCATTCCATTAATAAAAGAAATGCAGGAGTACAGAGAAGGAATTGATGATTTCCCTTCTGTCCTCTCCTTTTATCTTTTCTATTTTTCTTTTTTTCCACCCCCCACAATTAGGGTATGCCTCCACTATGTTATGAAAATCCCTTGGCACAAAATGCAAAGTAACATTGTCTTTGAAGAGAGAAATTTTAAAAAATGACAGCAGGGCCAGAATGAACAAATAATTATTTCATTTGTGATTATTAATCTCTGTAGGGAATTTTTGTATCAGCTCCTTTTCCTGCTTTTCATTTCTCAGCAACACAAATAAAGTTGCCCTTGTTGCTGCTCAGTAGAAGCCACTACCCACTAGATGGGGCCCCAAGGCAAGAAGTTCTCAGCTCACAACGCCAGGTTCACTCTGAGAAGCTGCATTTCCAGAGGAGAATTATTATAATAAGGGCAAAAAGCAGTCAGAAATATTAGAAGCCCAAGTGTGTTTAAGAGTTCGAGCTGAATTTTTAATTTGGTTCAGAAGGGTACTTAAATTCTACCAGCACCTATACTAGAAGGAAAGCACAGACCTTCTACCACACAAATTCTACCTAATCCTTAAACCCACCATTCTTAAAAGGGAAAAGAAAAAAAAAAAAAAGGTCCCTGTATTTCACCAAGAAAATTCAGGAGATTTTTCATGTAACTGGATCTGACTACACAGAATTATGACTATAGCTACTTGCAGGGGAGGACAAGCGCAAAATCACCTGTAACAAGTAGCACCATGTGTTTCCTCCCTATTGGTCCAGACAACAGCAAAGCCACCATCCCTTAGGAAGATATGTTTCCAACAAGCTACAGTCCTCAGAGACATTTCAGCTCTATCTCGGTCTGCTGGGAACTCAGCCTCTCACAAAAATGCATCAGTTTCCTTGCTCTGATTCTGCTTCGTAGATCCACAGAAAATGCTGATCTTCACATATTTAGTGAAAGAAGGAGTCATGAAACGAATGTCTCTGCACTTCAGACCCAGAGACATAACCACTGATCCAAGGCATTATTGTAATTTTTATTCACTTAGATGAACAACTGTTTCGCATTTAATCCATTCAAAGTTGATTCTCAGCTGATGATTTACCACCTTGAATGCAACTGTCCTATAATGTGAGTGCAGACTGCTATTATATAGCTTATTCCCACCTGCAGGTGTGCCTGAACTCATTACCATGGACTGTCTTTACTGTCAGTGGAGAAAGCCTCTCCACAAATGCAATTCATCCCATTCCGAAGTAAAATTTGTCCTCCTAGGGTAAGTAGTTCAGACATAGGTGCCAAAGTAGCAGAGGTCTTAGAGGTGTGCAAAACCAGCCCCTGCATCTACTTCTCAGAGGAGACATTGTTCTTAGCCTTGTGTTTAACAGCACGTGCAGTAAGAACATGAGCTTTTCTCTCCGATTCATCACATTTTCAAAGTAATTTTAGTTTTGCATATTATTGCTGCACAGCATCAAGTGCAGTGATGGGCACCAGCCCCTGGCTTGGTGAAGACAACCTGGACTTGTTCATACCAAAATGGATAACAGCCAAGGCTGCCTGAGTTGTTATCCTGTTTTTGTCTGCCTGGATCAGACCCTGGCGTGGCAGCCTTCTCTAAAGGCAACTTCTGAAGGTAGAGCACACTGGCTACTCATCCAGCTTCATCTGTCAGACAGATCACCACCTCTAACATTAAAAAGAAAAGAAGGGTAATCGTAGAGGGTGACTCCCTTCTGAGGGGAACAGAGAGCCTCATATGTCGACTGGACCCACCCCACAGAGAGCTCTGCTGCCTCCCTGGGGCCCAGGTATGGGATATCACTGAGAGACTGCCTGGGCTGACTCACCCCTCTGATTATTACCCACTGCTGATACTCCAGACTGGCAGTGATGAGATTGAAAAGTGTCAGGGCAATTAAAAAGGACTTTAGGGCACTGGGTCAAGTGGTTGATAGGGCAGGAGCTCAGGTAGTATTCTGCTCAGTCCCCTGGGTGGCAGATAAAATGGTGAAAGGAATAGGAGAGCCTACATTATAAACAAGTGGCTCGAGGGTTGGTGTCATCAGCAGAATTTTGGGTTCTTTGATCATGGGGCAACATTTTTGGCACCTGGCCTAATGGAACTAGACGGGCTCCATCTCTCTGTTAAGGACAGAAGGATTTTAGCTCATGAACTGGCAGAACTCATTGAGAGGGCTTTAAACTAGGTTTGAAGGGGGAAGGGGATGCATCTGGGCTGGCTGGAAGCAGGCCCAAGGGTGGTAAGCCTGAGTTAGGGGTGAAATCAGCAGCCCAGCTGAGGTGCATGTATACTAATGCACGCAGAATGGGTAACAAACAAGAAGAGCTGGAGGCCATGGTGCAACAGCAGAGCTGTGATTGCCATCACAGAAGCGTGGTGGGATGACTCACATGGCTGAAGTGCTGCACTGGATGGCTACAAGATGGCTCTCCTGCCTCTCTTCAGGAGAGACAGGAAAGGGAGAAGAGGTGGAAGGGTGGCCCTTTATATTAGGGAGGCTTTTGATGCCATGGATATTGAAACTGATGATGACAAAGTTGAATGCCCATGGGTAAGAATTAACAAGGCTGACATCCTACTGGGAGTCTGTTATCATCTATCCAGCCAGGAAGGACAACTTCCACCACAAGTGTCCACCAGCCAGGTGGACAACTTATTCTATAAGCAGCTGGAGGATGTTTCAGGATCACCAACCCTTGTTCTTTTAGGTGACTTTAACCTACCAGACAGCTGCTGGGAACTTAATACAGCAAAAAAGAGGCAGTCCAGGAAGTTCTTAGTGTGTGTGGAGGACAGAATGCATTTTGGCCACAATAACCCCCTGCAATGTTATAGGCTGGGGATGGTGTGGCTGGACAGTGCCCAGGCAGAAAGGGACCTGGGGGTGCTGCTCGACAGCCGGCTGAACATGAGCCAGCAGTGTGCCCTGCTGAAGGCCAATGGCCTCCTGGCCTGTATCAGGAATAGTGTGGCCAGCAGGAGCAGGGAGGTCATTCTTCCCCTGTACTTGGCACTGGTGAGGCCACACCTTGAGTGCTGTGTCCAGTTCTGGCCCCTCAGTTTAGGAAGGATGTTGAGACGCTGGAGCGCATCCAGAGGAGGCAACGAGGCTGGTGAGGGGCTTGGAACACAAACCCTATGAGGAATGGCTGAGGGAGCTGGGGTTGTTTAGCCTGGAGAACAGGAGACTCAGAGGTGACTTTATCACTCTCTACAACTTCCTGAAAGGTGGCTGTAGTCAGGTGGGAGTTGGTCTCTTTCTCCAGGCAGCAACTGACAGAACCAGAGGACACAGTCTTAAGCAGCACCAAGGGAAATATAGGTTGGATATCAGGAAAAAGTTTTTTACAGAAAGAGTGATAAAGTAGTGGAATTGGCTGCCTGGGGAGGTGGTGGAGACACTGTCCCTGGATGTGTTTAAAATAAGACTGGATGAGGCACTCCCTGCCATGGTTTAGTTCAGGCGTTAGGGCATGGGTTGGACTCGATGATCTTGANGCTGCTGGGAACTTAATACAGCAAAAAAGAGGCAGTCCAGGAAGTTCTTAGTGTGTGTGGAGGACAGAATGCATTTTGGCCACAATAACCCCCTGCAATGTTATAGGCTGGGGATGGTGTGGCTGGACAGTGCCCAGGCAGAAAGGGACCTGGGGGTGCTGCTCGACAGCCGGCTGAACATGAGCCAGCAGTGTGCCCTGCTGAAGGCCAATGGCCTCCTGGCCTGTATCAGGAATAGTGTGGCCAGCAGGAGCAGGGAGGTCATTCTTCCCCTGTACTTGGCACTGGTGAGGCCACACCTTGAGTGCTGTGTCCAGTTCTGGCCCCTCCGTTTGGGAAGGATGTTGAGACGCTGGAGCGCATCCAGAGGAGGCAACGAGGCTGGTGAGGGGCTTGGAACACAAACCCTGTGAGGAATGGCTGAGGGAGCTGGGGTTGTTTAGCCTGGAGAAAAGGAGACTCAGAGGTGACTTTATCACTCTCTACAACTTCCTGAAAGGTGGCTGTAGTCAGGTGGGGGTTGGTCTCTTTCTCCAGGCAGCAACTGACAGAACCAGAGGACACAGTCTTAAGCAGCACCAAGGGAAATATAGGTTGGATATCAGGAAAAAGTTTTTTACAGAAAGAGTGATAAAGTAGTGGAATTGGCTGCCTGGGGAGGTGGTGGAGACACTGTCCCTGGATGTGTTTAAAATAAGACTGGATGAGGCACTCCCTGCCATGGTTTAGTTCAGGCGTTAGGGCATGGGTTGGACTCGATGATCTTGAAGGTCTCTTCCAACCTAGTGATTCTGTGGTTCTGTGAAGCTAACAGGAGGTTCCCAGTCATGGTAATTCAGTCATCAATACTTTAACAGTATTTAAATTCCTCTCTTTTGGACTATAAGACATGGCGCTTTCCCAGACAATTCCTGAGTACAGGCAGGACTCAGCCTGAGCAAAGCATCATTGCCCATGGCTGTTTGGAGGCAGTCCTCCTGTACTGCTAGGTAAGATAGCTTTATAGCACAGTATAAAGTGGTCCTAGGGATGCCAGTAGTTCTAGGGATAAACCATGACAGCCATATCCCTGTTCATTTTAATAGTATATACACATATATATGTATGTATGTATCTACATCTATCTATCTATCTATCTGATAATACCAGAATCTGGTAAACTTAAAAATGGAGCAGTTGCTGAGAATGAAAACTGCTAAGCAATATTGGAGTGAGGGCAGGGGAGAGACAAGTACCACAGGAGCAGTATGGAGGTGAAGCAGCTTGGGCATACTCTGGCAGGGTCACCAACCCTCTTGAAACTCTGTAATTGTCGCAGGGGAGAACAGCATACAGTAAGAGAACTGACAAATTTCAAATGAAGGAATGGAATCATTAAAGTGTAAATTCAGAGTTTGACTGGAGCAAAGAAACTAAGACAGATAAGACTAGTCTATGTTCACACATGGGCTGGCTCAGGAGAAGGAACATGAGGTCCAGATAAAACTGAATATTTGTGGTGACTGAAATAGGAAAGTGTTTCTGAAAGGCAGGCCTGGAAGAGCCACTCATTCCTGATGACAGCAGAGCCTTCTTCAGGAGCTGTGCAGAGTAGCACACTGTGCAGTGTGCACACTGAAGGATGCCATCTCCCTGCTTTACAGTGCTTTCAAAACAGACTCTCCTCCCATCCAGTAATATAAGGAAGGGGGAAGGAGATCTATTACTTCATCCTCATGTATGTGGCAGCTTTTCTTTGCTGCCTCCTACGCTTCATCTGCCACTGCTTTAAGTCTGCCCACTCTCCCCCTTTCACATGGCTCTTGTACTGCTCTGTGTCAGATATTCCTTCATCACCTGCATGCCTTGTTTTGCCAAGGTCACTTTCTCACATGCCGTTATCAATTGTTCTTTCTCCTCACATCCTTTTCATAAAGCATTTAATCAATCAATCAATCAATCAATCAACCACTTTCCATGTTTGTTATCCTCTTTGAGGGCTTTTCATTCTCCAAGTTACTTTTCTCCTGTGCTTTATTAGACTACAGTCTGCTGAGCTCTCTCCAAAGTTCAGCATGAGATTACATGTGAGTGGGTGAGCCCATAAGCTCTCAGACTGTGCTCTCAAGATAATTAGAAGCATATATTGTTAGAAACATGGCATCATTGTTCAATTAGCACTGAAATTACTTAATAGTACTGTATGGCCTAAAGACACTTCTAGAACTTACGAAATACAGAGTAATACATTTCAGGCATTGAGATTTTTAGTAATAAACAAATAAAAAATAAGGAGGTGTTGCAACTTTAGGTAGATTAATAGGAATATTACTACCTTAACAATTTTTTCTACTATCCAGCCTGAATATTTCTAGCAGGAGAGTAAGCAAAAGTTAATCTGATTTCTTTCTGCATTTCCTAAACAAACAATTATTGATAATGCTTTTTTACATAATGAAAGACTTTCCATGTTCCCCACTCAGAGTTTCCTTTCCTAAATTGAACACAGCCAGTGCTCTGAAACTTTCTTCATTTCCCAAAACTCATGTTGCTTCCCTCTGAACTCCCTCCACTGAATAAACATTTCCAGTTGAGGACAATGCCTGAAAGTAGATAGAATATTTCAGCCAGTCTCACCTATGCAATTAATCCTCATTTTACAATAATGCTCCTGTTCAGGCTTTTAGCTAAATGGCAGATTTCTCCTTGGTGTATAACACTCACACGGTAACCCAACATCCTTTGCTTTCTCATACTATCCTGAGGGACTTGATGGGATTCTGTCACCTGGACAGCTGCACCCTACCTCCATTTCACATTTAATTTCACATCCACAAGAGAAGCATTTTGTGTCATTCATTACTTTTGTTCAAGATGTGAAGGGAATGCCTTTCTTTTTTATTCCACTTAGGAATAGCCCACAGCTTTCTTGCTGTACTGCAGACCCCTTGTTTTTTGCAATATCTGCATGACTTCATCCCCAGAAAAAGATGCATACTGAGACACTTTGTGTGATAAGGCATTTCTGGAGAGCAAGCTCCTCCTTTTTCTCATGAAGCTCATTTTTATTGCCAGCCATGGCATATGGGAGAAAAGACACACTCAGCCTGCATGTGGGTGACACAGACTGTAGGGTCTGTGGAGGAAGCAGGAGGAAACTGATACATTTGTTACTACAAGGCCGGGAGCTGCATGACACAGACCAAATGGCTAAACCAAGAATAGTGTCCAGGACCTTGTCCAGAAAGAAGACATGAAATAGACTATATGGCATTAAAAAAATAAATTTAAAAATACCCCAAACCCAGAACAAAATAAAAACAAAACCCCATCAAGCTTATTTCAAGCATCATGTTGCCTAAACAGTCTGGGAATGGGACAAAACGAAAACCAGCTCTTCATTAAGTACAGGAGATTAATAACTTTGAACTTTGAGTTTTCTTCCCTGAGACCACCAGAACAAAATCTTTCAGAGGAATAAAATGTTCAGATCAACAGCCTGAGCTCGCTCTGGGCACCTGAAAAGCCAAATGGGGCATATGAGTTACTTGCTGCCCACCTGGACCATCATGTACCACATAAAGCAGTCTCAGGTGAGTCTCCCTGAAAACTGCATAGCTCAGTCACAGCCTAAGTGAGGAAGAGCAAGATCTGTATCTACCAAAACATTCACACCATTTGTTACAGTTCTGGGTGTACTACACTTCCTAGTTAAGAGACTTCACATCTTCTTGTTGCTGCAACTTCCAGTTCCACGTTTTACTATTTGCCATCTTTGTGCTACCTCCCTTTGACAGCATTGCAGTCAGTTTCTCCAACACTGTTCTGCAATTCCCTACATATTTTCAAAGCTTCTTTTCTTCTGAAAGAGGAAAAAACCATAAAGCTAAGGCATTTCATTCAGTTCTAACCTGTTGGAGCAAAGTTATCAAGAAGATACAAGTTTTTAATATATCTACAAGTCATTAAATGAGATTTTCTCCCTGAGGTATTTCTCTTTCTGTGCTTGTCTGCAAATATGGCACCACTGTGGCACGGACATATGCTTAGTTTCCACATGGAATAATCTCACCAAATCCCACAGGTGAAATTCGATCAAATTACAGTAAAAAAAAGACCTGTTCTCAATTGTCTCACCTGGGTACAGCATTTCAGCTGTAAGACTATGCTGGCACAAACTGTTAAGCTAAGCACAAGCATCTGCTGACACAGCAGCTATTCTACTTAAGGTTCAAGGATATTTTATATGTATTTAGGAAGAAAGATAATAAGTGTATGGCAGTATACAATACTATTTAAGCATTGGTAAAGCTATTCAAATGCAGAAAAACCTCTCAGTGTCACACAGAGTAATGATTTTGGTGAATTGGTTAAGGTTTTAAAGACAGTGTTTTTTATGTAAGATGCAGTGACCCCTCTGAACAGCAGAGGACATTTAGTTACTGCAACTTGTGTCTTGAATGGTATCCAGAGAGAAGAACAGTGGGACCAGTGAGGAAACTCAGCCTGGGGACAGGCAGAGAGAAAGGCTCTTTTGTGTGGCAGCAGAGGCAGAATCCCAAATGCTCATTTTCACACACGGACAAAGGAGGAAGGGCAACATTTATCTCCTCTGTTTTTTATAATTTTTTTCCAAGGTCTGCAGCACCAAATCCCTCCTAGGCAAGCTGTCAGCAAGGAGGAAGCATCCTGTATGCAGGGGCCCAGCCTGGCAGATTAGCAGTATCGCTCACCGCAAACCTGACGCAGCAAGAGAAGCTGCTGTGAGAGGACACAGCAGAGGAGAGCTCTGAGAGCTGTGTGAGCAAATAACAGACACAGCTGCCACTCTAATCATTGCACCGATTTTCCAGTGATGGCCTCATTTTGCCATGCCAGTGACCCAACATGGGATGCCAGAGGAACTCACAGCAGTCAGTGGAGAAGATGGCAGGAATTACAGCTGAAGGAAAGCTAGTGTAGCAAAGCTCAATATAAGCTTAATCCTGCATACACACTGTGTTGCTGCTGCATTTTGACTTCACTTGTTAAGCAAGACATGCACTCCAGCAACTGGGCTTCTCTGCTGGGAGGAATGCAAACTCTAGATCAGAGGGATGACAAGAGACACCATTGCCTGCAGTGCCTGTGGCCTGCAGCTGAGCAAGAATCAGTCATGTTGGTTTTCATTCCAGATCCTGGGGCTCTTGAGCCTTTTGCATTAAAACTCTGCTGCATAAACAGCCAAGAGAGTTGGGACCAGACTCTGAATCTGTCTGCAGCAAACAGCACTGTCCAGCACACTTTTATATGCTGTCTCTTATGCCCTAAATCTCTCAGCATCATCTTAGTGTCATGAAAAGAGGATGAGATGCTCTTCAGTTAGAAGGGTTTAGGACAATGGGGTTTTAAACTTCTTAAAGTACAAAAGGCAGTAGGAGATATGTTAGTGACAACACTATTAAGAAACTGTATGGCAGAACAAGTGCCACAGATTTTAAAGAAACAGAGGCAGTATCACATTGAAAACAATCTTTTTAGGCAGCAAATACAAGGTATGAATGTGCACAGTACATCCAAGTGAACTGGAGTATTTCTGTTCCAATTAGAGACAAGATTTGTGACAAACCCAGTTTTGTGCTCACTGCCCCCCCATAAATATGTCAATCACTCTGATGATCTTAAGGGTTTTTTCCAATCTTAATGATTCCATGAAACTAATTCATCAACATCAGATTTTTTCCAGGCACACAAAACTTACTCATCTCCATTGCATCACAGAATGAGTCCACATGCCCCAGGAACATAAATGCCTCCTTGGGCACAACTGAAAATGTACAACGCTGTCATACAGCTCCACATTTGCATTATTTCCCAGTCCACCAACCAGGCCTATCACACTAACAATCTCTCATTCAGACAGACCTCTCAGAACCTCCTTTTGGGGTCAGGAACTGCACAAAATGCAGGGAGAGAGATTAATCCTGCGTATCAGAGGCAATTGTCAGTGCTTTATTGTATATGAGGGAAGAACAGCTTCATCCCTTTTCTCTGCTCAGGGAAATGTGAACTCTTACCATCACATCCTGTTGATGCAACCAGCAGTCTAGAAGTGTTTCTAAATGCCTTTCTCAGTCTTTTCTGAGTAAACTGCTGCATATGGCATGAAATAATGAAATATCTGATGGCCTGTACAAGGGAATTAACTCCATAGTCTATTTTGGAAAGTAGACATTGGAGTTAGGTATTAGTGACTCCTTCAGGATTTTTAAAAAATAATCTGGAGTACTGGCATATGCAAGCATTTTGGTGACTTTAAGGTTTTGCTCATACCATCTTTCCTGGTTAGTTCTGCCATAAAGACTCCCTAGGTGAACTGCACCTTACCCTGGCAGAAAAATTGTCTCCTTAATTACAGTGTTACCTTTTTCACTGATCACAATCAGTCACACAAGCAGAGAAACTTCCTGCCAGTCTAACTCACTCCATCTTTACCATTCCCACAATCAGCTGACTTATGCTTCACAGATGTCCATGTTACTCTGCATAAATCATGAGTCTGGACAAGTTACCCGGTACAGGGGTAGGAAGCATCAGAATTCTCCTAGTAATAGCACCAGCATCCAGTATGGACTTAAATAAGGATTGTGAATTTGCTGTAAAGAAATGTAGGAGAGATGGAGGTGATGGAGAGGGATTGAGGCTGTCAAGGGTTCCCGATGCCACAGGGAGCTGCAGCCTTCTGCAGAACTGGGTACTCTAGGCATGATTATAAAAGCTGATCTGCTTCAAATATAGCCCAGAGAGTAAAAACAGTGTGGAGCCATTAGGGCTGGCACCAGAGATGTCCTCCATCCTGTAAACAGGATGTAGAGCTGTAACAAGGACCATGAGTGTCTGTTTTCCTGTGCAGGTGAGCAAGCCCACACAGGCAATGCCTCTGCTTCTACAACCTCCTCCCTCTCCCTGCCTGCTTCCCTCAGCCTCCCCTGCCACTGCTGCTGCTGTGGTGGGGACAGCTGGGAGCAGCCCTCCAGGCAGTTAAAGAATCCATGAGGATGCAGAGGTGGGAAGAGCAGAGCCCAACTCCCAGCCCCTCTCCCTGCTCATCACAGGCTGCTGGAGAGATCAAGCCAGGGCTGTCTGACGACCCACTTCAGCTCTGGATTTAAACACTTTGGATGCACTGGAGGTAGAGACAGGACAGGTTTGACGCCCTCCTCCCACACAATTTTCAGCTGACTGAATGTTACTCCATCAGTGTTTTTAAATTTGTATTAACCCTGCAATGGATAATGCTCAATGCTGTTTTGCCCAGACATCCAAAATTACAAGCTCTTTCAAATCTTCAAGGGGTGAAAACCAAAGCCAAAAAATGAAAAATTTTCATTTTTTTAAGCATTTCAGGTTTTTCTCCATATTCTGATCTGAAATGACAGTGTGTTTTCTTATTTCAAGGAGATGCAATAGGTAACAGCAAGCCAAATATGTGACCCAGGGGAGGTATTTGAACAGGAGCTGAGCACAGCTCTCAAACAGGCTATAAACCTTTCATCCCTCACTCTCAAGCCTCTACTTTGTTTATGCCAAGTAGAATTTACTAGAGTAGCAGTTAGTAGTGCTAGTGAAGGAAACTGCAGGCAAGGTGTGAGAGCAGGCCTTCTGTCAGAGCACAGTTCTCATCTTCCCTCAGTGCTTATGCTCAAGTCACGTCTCATCTGCTGCGAGAGATCATTATCCTCCTGCCTGTCCTAGCACCTCTGCACTGCCACTATCACTTCATTATTTGTCATCCAACCCACCAGCTTGCATGTTTATGCAAATTTCATCTGTCTTTTGCTTTACTATCACCTGCTTCATTTAGGTTTATATGCCACCCTCCCTACTCCTACTAGCAGTAAGGCAATAGTTCTGTTTCCTCCCATGTGAGAAACTGAAATCTTATGGTTAATGGCTTAAATATTTTTTTAAAAGGACTTTACCCATTATGGCAAAATTGTTTAAAGAAGCTGACCACTAAAGCCTGCTCCCTGTCTGAATATGCTTCCTGACTGGAACTGGACTGTGAGTCAAGCCACCTAATAGGAACTTGAAGGGTGGTACTACTGTCCAATTATCTTGTGTCTAAGGAAAATGTATGCACAAGAAAAGCCAAACCCAGCAGCTGTCCTGAAAATCAGCTCTGGAGGGGTTTGGGGTGAGGGAGACCATACCCCACAACTCATTTGCTGAGGCCAGGTTTGCACACACTTTCCCTAGGCCAGGGCGGGAAGAGGAGTTTTTGGATGTGTGGTGTAACCCTTGGTCAGAGGGAACACCCACCCTCCCTTACACAAACTGGCTCAGTTGTAAAACCCCCCCACACCAGGAAGGCCACATCCAGAGGTCATTCACGTGAGAGGCAGCTGAGGAGGGATCATAAACCATCAAAGACCCCCAGAGCACCCCCAGACTCATTCCTGAGGCCTTGCACCAGAGGACTGCTCGTGATGCAAAGGGATGCAACCAATCCAGAGTCCATGGCAAGAGACATTTCCCTGCCAGAGGAGGCACCCGGGTGTTCCCAGTAGCCTGAATACATTTTAACCCTTTGAACTCTGTGGTTTTTGGGACCATCACCAGCAAGACCAGAAGAGGATCAGTGGGATTCTGCTGGGATCCACAGTGGTGAGTTTTCCACTTAACCTACCTCTCCATCACTATTTGGCTCCCCCCACCCCTTTCCTATTTTCCTCTCTCTCCCTCCCTCTTTCTCTCTCCCCTCACATTTACTGTTAAATAAAATCCATGCTATTGACTGTCAGCATAGAGTCTCTTTTGCACCTTAATTTGGGCAGAGGCATCTCGGTAACAATAACCAGATCGTAACATCTCATAGTAAGTAACTTACCTCTGGAAATACTTGATTTTTTTTAACAGAGAAACATTCATCAAAAGACTCAAAATACTGTTTATCTTGAAATATTTTTGACTGATTTTCCCCCTCTTTTTCTCAGTTCTGTTCCACTGATGTTTGCAATGGTCAGATAGATGACCTAACTTAAAATACTGCCATAGTATCCAAATTCTGTCTTACATAGATCTCTGAACTGCATTAAAAAACAGTGTTCACAATCCCAGTGGCCTCTTGCAGCTTTTTGGGCAAGATATCAAACCCCACTATCGTCATCATATTTCAACTAGTGATTGTAACCATGGGATATTTTAGCTTAAATTATCATGGAGTATATGCAGTCACTGTCACCTAGGAGATGCTGAATGAGTAGGAGTTTAGCCACAGATGATTTTGAAAAGTCATATTTTCCAGGATGAATCAGATGATCCTTTCTTTAGCTGAAAGGTGTCCCTGTGACTAGTGAAAAATAAATATTTGATATAATCTCTTCTGAAAATACAGCTGATAACAACTGTGATCACATCTGGCATTTTAAGGAGTAGTAAAAGGAGTTGTGTATGAGCAGAAAAGAGAAGAACAGTGTAAGATGGAGAAGTAGCACAAAGGCTAAGGAAATTACTGAAATCCCAGTTACTTAACAACAGACAAAGAAGTAAAATTTATGTTTCCTATATATAATTATGTAAAGTATTACCATGAGTTCTGAGCTCATAAACCCACCAGTGAATAAAACAGAAAGAAAAGTGCAAAAACCAGAAAGAAAGTCATCTGCCTAGATACAAACTCTTGGAAGTGATGGGAGGCATCCTTTAAAACAGGGGAAATTATAAGTTTTAAAAAGGTCATATGAAAAGTGTCTTGCTTTTCTAAACAGAAATTTATTTTTCTACAGAATAAAAAGGTGGAGGAAAAAAATAGAGCTTGTAAGCTTAGCTGTGTGCATCAAACAAATATTGCCCTGCAGACAAAACTTTGTCTACTGCCCCTTAATTAAAGGAGCTATCCTAGAGTTTTCTTAGATCAAAGAGAGAAACAAACCAACAAACTATATGGGGAGAGAGAAAACAATAATGTCTCTGTTTCCTTCTTGAAATTTACTAGGGCAGCCACCGTTTTTACTGCAGTCACAGGCCTTTTCTATTTACAAATTCAAAGGCCAGTGCTAAACTTTAAAAGATGCTTGTGCCAGGCTCTGTTTCCAATTACCTGCACACTGTGTGGTTTCCCAAGTGGGGTTTCTGCTGAAACTGTAATCAGTCTAAAGTAAGTCATATCCACAAATGGCAGCTTGGACCAACAGGCTGTGCTCCACGTCCCCAGCAGGAAAACTGCCTACAGGAAAACACTGTCTTTACTATCACAAGAACCCAGCTAAACTTACTTGGCTTCAATTCAGATGTTGGCCAGCTATTCAGGACAAAATTGGTGAACAGATATGAGGGGAAAATATTAACAAGTATGCTTTCTGTAGCATCTCATTTTGAGCTTTCCTTCTCAAACAGCTTGCAGTGGTGAATGCAAGAGGCTTGAGCACCCAGAAGAAACAATTCACCCTGTTTACTGAACCCCAGTATCTGTAAAGGATTTCCAGGAGAGAGACATGCAAGTCCCCAGTTTTGAAAGGAGGAGGAAGCTATATGCAGAAGGACTGCTGGAAGCAGATCTTTCCATAAGCAGGTTGTGCCCTGGAAACAGAGCAAAGCTCTCCTGCTAGCTAGTTTGGATGAAGACAGAGTTACCACACTGGAAAAGGAACTGCTGAGTGTTTCTCCATACTCTGTTCTGAAATTTTTAACCAGACATGTTGTGGCAATCACCAGCAGCTGGCAGAGGCAAGAATTGACTGCTGGTGAACTACACCACCAGAAATATTTAAAATGTCTTTAACGGAGATGGCTAATGTATTTTAGATACCCTTACAACCTTAGATCCTTACAACTGCACATGGAAAGACACTGGCAAAGGTGTCCCAGAAGCAGTTTTTCAGGAAGGACAGATCAGCATTGTTTTCTTGACTTCATGTATCCAGGTCTGCAGCCCTTGACAAGACCTATGAAATCTAACGAAAATGCAACCCTTTCCAGGGAATGTGTTTGGTTGGTTCTTTTCTTCCTTGTATTAGGGATCTATTACATTTCTTCCTTTTTTTTTTTGTTTGTTTTTCTGACAGAATTCTAAATTCTCTGAAGTTTACAAAAAGAAACACTTCAACCCTGTAATGAGATTTTACCCTTTTAGGATTTTGGAAGAGAAAGAAAGGAAGATCTTATCTGTTTTAATTCACGCAAAGGACTTTAATGAGATGCTCAGTACTTGGACATAACTTTTGAGAGTTAAGATAAAAACATAATCTCACTCAAAATCTTAAAAATTTGAAGTGAAAAAATTGAAAATTGATTTGCAACCTTAATTATGGGCAGATGGCAAGGCACTGAACATTATTTCAGATAAAAGTCTTTCAAAAAGACTGAGGAAGAACATCACGCTTCTCTCAAGACTACATGTCCTTCCTGATATAAAATACAGGGGCAAGGGATGAAGGTGGAGGAATAGGCACAGCAGAGGTACTACCATTTCCAAACTGTCCATGTTTTTACTCACCTGGTTCCTCCACTGAAGATATCTCTGCATCTACAGAAAGGCAAGCGTCCCACTGCCTTTTCAGAGCCCAGGAATGATGCTACAAAATGCCACAAACAGGGACAAAAGTAGGAACACTTTCACTCCTTTTTTATTCTGGTCAGGTTCACAGGAAGAAAATATTCTGTTCACTTGGAGTAAAATGTTGAAACAATAAAATGCACTCCACAGTATTAACCAATATCCCCAAAATCCTTTACTGATGAAAAAAACCCAAACTTATTTCCAGTACCTAATGGGCTGAATTAGCTTTCTCTCCCTACCCACCCCCACTTTTCTCTTTGGAGAGAACTGAAGCTTTAAGAGATTTTCCCCTGTAATAAATGGAATTCTATGGTAGAACCAGAAATAAAACTAGGTCTTCTTGATGTCTCTACTTCCTAATACAAAAGCAGCAGGAACTAATCATTCATTGCCCATAGAATTATCTGTATTTTTTAAACTATGTGCAAGCATATATGAGTCAACATTAACAGGCAACTGTTTTTAATCTGCACCTGTGATTTCTTCTCACTAAGAAAGCTTCACTCAAGCTCCTTTTTACTCCCATGCTCTCTCCCCACCTGCTGCCATCCCCACAGCACAGCAGTGCAGAGTCCCTGTGCAGCACTGAGGAAGATGAACTGCTGCACTCAACTGGCTCCTTTGCCTTTTTTAGTGCCCCAGAGAGCTGGGAGAGGTCAAAGAAAGTGAACCTATTGTCTGAATCCTTTCCATTTAAACGGTGCATGAGGAAGCCCTGGGTCTGATGAGGATACCTACACTCCAGCTGTTTCAAATACAGTAGCAACATCAAGGGTAGCCACTGCAAATCCTGATTTTTTTACTGCCCCTTCAAAAATAACTTTTACAAGTTCTTTTTTACCACATGTAAGCTGAGCTTTTTTCTTGGCTCTTGGGAATGAAGGGCAACCTTGTAATCTGAGTAAGAGGAAGCCTGGAAGTGCACTCTCCCCAGAGACTTACAAAGGAGTAACAACCGAGCCTCTCTTGTGTTTGGGAGAGGGAATATACAGCTTTGCTGCCTTCTGCAGGCACTGAGCCAGGCAGTCTGGTCAGGAAAGCAGCGTGAGTCAGAACAAATTTGTTCCCTATGGCCTTCCAGTTGCTGCTTACAAGAGAGTATGAGGTGAGCAGAGACTTCCTCTTCTTGCCTGGAGGCACAACGCCCCTAGCTAGCCTGGGATAAAAACCTGTTACATGCATGTGTAGTGATAGGTACTCTGACACACACCTGTACACCAACAACCTGCTCATAAAGTCTGATGTAGCAATGACAGAGGTATGATGAGTTAAATGACAGGCTGGGCTCATTCCCATTAGTGTGTCAGCCAGCTGAGTAAGAGCCAGCACGGAATTTTTATGGACCAGGCTTGTCAAACATCCATGTGCACATCATACCTTTATACTCCAACTCTGTCAAAGGCAAACCAGACTTGGACACAGACAGAATCTACATTTAAATAACACTAGATTAACTGAAGAAGCACTTAAAAAGGAGATATAAAGGAAGCTGATGATTAATCAGGGGGTTTTCATTCAGTAAATATTTTGAAATACCCAATTTGCTTTAGAATAGCGTGATAGAATACTGCACCTCCCAGATGTGTTACTGAATCACAGTCACAATCAGCATTTGCTCTCAGTAGATACACAGGAGCACAGAACTGCAGTAAGAATGTAATGCAAGGAGGTTCATCTTCTCTTTATTAGCCCATGGAAGTTCCTGCACCATGCTGCTCTGAACCCAGGAGCTCTCTCATGGACCTGCATTATTTTGCATTTTCCTAATAGTTTAAAATGTATTTTTAAGAAGACTCTCTGCCTGTCTAGGACTTCATTATGATCTAAAAAGAGACTGACAATGATGGAAAAAATTTATTTGCCTTATTTGCATTCCCTAAATTTATTTTTAATCTCAGCTTTTATTTCTCTAGTTCTAATAAAGATCCTATGTTTTTCTTTAGCTAGAAAAATATGGGAGAGACAAACGATCCATCATTGAGGCTGACAGATCCACCTACCTGTGCAGAATAGAAAAAAATTCCTACAAATTTTCTACTGCCAAACTCTGCAATGATTTTTCACATGTGCAAAGAACTGCAAATCAGTGGGTAAGAACAGAATGGGATGAGACATGGAGGTGGGGATTGTGATGACACAGGAAAAAAGAACCACCTTCATCTGTAGTGAACAAGTTGTCAGTAAATTAGTCCCTGACCACTGAGATAATGGTTTCTAAATGGTGTGGGAATTAACTTTATTCTGCTGGTTTGTGCTCTTACTTTGTTCCTCAAAGACCTCCTAGCTGGTTGATACTTTAATCCTGCAGTTCCTTTTTCCTGTAGCTGCAGTTCTGAGGTGACTAAAAGCTCAGGTCAGCTTTACAAAAGGTGCCGAACTCTTGCCTTAAGTCTGCATTATGACTAATTTAATTGCTCACAACTTCCTCTATTTCCTTAGGAAGTGAACAGCTCAAGGCTCCATTTTTCTAAAAAGCAGATGCATTAAGTCTTCCACACTTCATCCAGAAATTTAGGGCTGTATTAAGGGAAAAAATCATCAGGCTATGGAAGGAAAGTTTGCCTCCTGAGGAAAGGAGTTTCAATGATTTCCAATAGGTAATTTTTCCAAATTCACAGACTCCCTGTTGAAGTGTTTGAGTAGAGAGACAAATACGTACAACCTCTAAACGAAAAAAAAAGAAAAAGAGAAGACTGCATAACAAAAGAAAAAGACAAAGGAAAAAAAACAGGCAAAAAAAGAAATACTAAAAAAAAAAAGGAGGATAAAAAGTCATCACCTTCAAGACTCTCCATATATAAGCTGCTCTGCAGGGAATCTGAGAACTGGCACTGCCAGCACAGGGAGAGAGCACAGCAATGAAGGGCATGGCACAGGACAGCCAGGCGTGTATCGTTTTCTCCCTTCTTCCCAAGGACACCACAGCAGGACAGCTGTCATTCAGAGGATGCTCATTCAGCTCCTTCTGGTCACTGCTCACCACCAGTGACCTGCCAGGCAGGTGTCACTGCTGTCAGGCACAGTCGTGCTCCTCTCCCTCTGCCTGAGCTTGCTCACCAGCAGCTGCTCCAGTTGGGATTTACAAGACACAGATCCTCTTCACATTCACTTTAAGAAGCCTGCAGCTACTGCCACATTTATTGCTTCCCGAGTTTCTTTTAGCCACATGCTGTTATTTAGCCTAGGACTTCTCTTGACAGCTGCTTAGACAATGCAATCCTGAAACAAGAATGGGGTTTGTTTCTAGGCATAGTCCCAGCACTAATAGCTACTGATTTGAGTTTCCTTTGTCCCCACCCATGGTAGGTACATCTGTCCATAGGCTGTAAACTCATGTTTGATGACATGTTGTTCACTTGATAATTGCTCAGTATGACATGGGAGTTCACAGCTATATGTGACTTCCCTGTTTGCCCAGTCTAGCCACTGAAGATTTGTCTTCTAATGGGGTTTAATTTAGGTAAACACTTAATTTAGCAACACTTCTCTGCCTTCAGGGGAATACAGGCCAACACCATCTGCTTGCAGATGTTTTCATATGAAAACTTACTGTGAATTTTGAATACATGGACCCAAGTGATGCATTATACCTGGAAACAGGTAACAACAGGGGATTTTGTGTGCCCAGATTCAGAGGTCTTTGAAACCCAGATCTTTTGTGCTATAATTTTTGGTTTACCATTTCAGAACTGGAAAATTAACCATGGCACAGGTTATCGGACCCAGTCACATAATTTACCAGACTACACCTGAAGCTTGAGCCTGGGGCTAAGCACCCTGAGAGATGTAGGTGCAAAATGTTCAGTGAATCAAGCAGGAGTATAGGCTTGAGATAAAACTTCATTGCCATGCAACTTCCCAATCTGTAGTTTATAACACAGAGAAAAACTAAGAGTCAAAAATTTATATTCCAGTGAAGAAAAAAAAAACCTCAAAACACTTTCAAGTGACTGACTGCTTGAGTCTTATTCAATCAGAGCTTTTCTTTTTGTTTTCCAAAGGAGGTCCCCAGTGATTTTATAACAGACTCAAAACTCTGGGGCTGAATGGAATAAAAAGCCCTGGTAATCTAAGATGTTTGGCTGAGCTATTCCAGATTTACCCTGGTTTAATCAGCAGCAGAATTTAGCTCTTCTTAAGAAAATGTAAGAAAGCTCACAGGTTGCAACACGTAAGAAAATAACAGAAATTACAGCTAATCCAACCCCACACAGTCTATGAATATTGCAGTTTTAAAGAGGTCATATGGCCTCATGTCAACCAAAATATCTGATGAGAAAATAAGTAAGAGACAAAGTAGGGAATTTAAATTGTATTTGATTCTGCTTTTACTTACGCTGCTGTAAATCTACACCAGCCAAAAATCTGACATGTGGGACATAATACAGGAGAGCATCTGGAAAAACCTACATGTAACTTCAATAAATGAATAATGCACTTTAACATACTGACAACAAAAAAGACAAAAAAGGAAATAGAAGTTAAGTGGAGTATATGCTAATCTGCATTTAGGAAAATGCTTTCACTGCAGAATATTTTAAGTTCCAAACACCCAGGGCACTGTAAAATGAAAATACTCCTTTTTTTACTTAGGCTTAGAAACATTTCCTAAATATTTACCTGTCTGATAATTTGTATAATTTTGTCTTTGCCTTATAAAAAAAATTAATACCATTTACTGACTGGATGGAAAACAAAGAAAAAACAACAATTACCCAGAAATCCCTAATGGGGAGCATAAGCTTTTTTTAAAGTATTTATTTCATTACAACATAAATCGGGAGTACATAAAAAGCTTTACCTATATATGCTTCAAAAATTAAACTATTAATACATCAGTTACACATATAATTCACCTGAACTGTGAACAGTGTCTAAAGAATTTGTATTAACCTGTTGAAAGTGGCAGCATCGACATTGTTATTTCATAATTTCACAGATTTGTCCAGGGTTTATCCAGTACGACTTGAAAGCAAAGCAAGAGATTCCTGCAAAAAGTAGCTTATTAAACACTGTGGTGGTTTGAGAAGCATTGCAGGTATAAAATGGTAAGAAGTAGCAATATAATTGGTAAAAACCTAGCCTGTTCAAGAAATATTTGGAAAAAACCTGGCCCTATAGTCATCACTGTCTCAAGTACCACCTGTGGTTTCCCTTCCCTGCTATTTGTTTCAACTGGAGATACAGTAGGTACTTCTAACTCTGAATTCATCTCTTCCCTCCAATCCCATTCCCATTTTCTTTCCTTTGAGTAATTCATGAAAGCTAGTCTCCAAAATTGTATGCTGTTGCAGTTTAACCCCAGCCAGCAGCTCAGCTCCACACAGTCACTCACTCACTCCTCCCAGTCATTTGGGGGAGGGAATCAGAAGGGGGAAAGCGAGAAGACTCATGGGTTGAAATAAAGACAGTTTAATAACCAAAGCAAAAGCTGCACCTGCAAGCAAAGCAGAACAAGGAATTCATACACTGCTTCCCGTGGGCAGGTAGGTGTTCAGTCATCCCAGGGAAGCAGTGCTCCAGCACACACAGAGGTGACTTGGGAAGACAAACCCATCACTCCAAATGTCTTCCCTTCCTTTTTCTTCTCCCAGCTTTATACGCTGAGCATGACAACAAATCGTCTGCAATATCCCTGTGGTCAGTTGGGATCAGCTGTCCCAGATGTGTCCCCTCCAAAGCTCTTGTGCACCACCAGCCTCCTTGCTGGTAGGGTGGAGTGAGGAGCAGAAAAGGCTCTGTGTGAGCACTGCTCAGCAACAACAAAAACATCTCTACTATCAGCACCGTTTTCAGCACAAATCCAAAACACAGCCCCATACAAGCCACTGTGAAGAAAATTAACTTGACCCCAGCCAAAACCAGCACTCCTGCTGATTCCCAATACCAGTGGGTTCATTCCAACAGATCTCAGCATTCAGTAGGCCAAAGCAAATGAAATGTGTGTTATCACATACTCTGGGCGCACATTTTACTGAGCTTGTGTGTCAATCTCTGCTGTTAGCAGCAGTAATATAAAGTCAGAATAGTTCCAATAACCTAGTAAATGCATGGAACTATTACAGACTTGCACTACATTACCTCAGTGTAGGAGCTGAGGCAGGACATAGGTAAAAACATACTTTGCTACAATAGTACTCAGACTCATATTATTGGTAAAAGCAAAACAGAGCTGTTCTGCTAAACCAGTACCAATTCAGTTTGCAAAACAACAGCAGAAAAAAGACAAATTAATAAAATGCTTTTTTACTACGACTGCTCAACAGTACTACTGTTTCCCCCTCTTGTGTTTTCTTAAGTTTCCCAAGAGCAATGCTACTGGGGAAAAAAAAAAACAAAACAAAACCAAAAAAAAAGCCCAAAGATAGGATTCTGTCTAGATCTGGATTAATTCCAGCAGAAAACACTACATATCAGTCCAGACACTAAGCATCAGCACCACTGTTAAGTTTTGTGATAATGAAGGTTAACCATTTATGGAGCAGTCAATGGAATACATGATGTAAATCAGGAAAAGCAATAGCCACTCACAAATAGTGGTAACTGGGATACAGCACACTGAGAGCCAATCAAACAGCACAGGAGAGGTATGGCTTTCATGTGAGTAATTTATTCTTTCTTATCACTTTAAATTTTACCAGGTATTTATTTACAAAGAAACTTTCTGTGGATAGAATTTACATCAGCAACTGCACATTTTTAGCTGTTACTAGGGTATGACTAACATCCTCCCCATGTTGCTTAACAGTGCCAGTTTTGATCAAACAGGATTATTCTTTTGCCAATTACTTTTTTGACTTAGTTTCAAGTGTAAACAGAATCTGTACACATGCTTTTGCCGCAATTAAGATTTCTATTTTACAGAACCAGTTAGTAGATAGAAACAGAAAAGTTTCATCTGTTAATAGCATTTCTTTATTGAAATCAGGATTTAGTTTTAGGTTCAATGAAGGCTTTAGGCATTTCATTGTTAGGTACTGCAACGCCTCTTTACTAAGGTAGCACCCCTGAGAAGAATCCAAATTACCTGTCTGGCTGCCCAGTATAGCACATGGAGTAGCTCACCTCAGACTCGTAACCCAAAACACAGAGCCTGTCTGCAAAAGCTCTCCAAAGAAAACATCTCTGATTGTATCAACTCGTACTAAATACATGCTGAATTACCCACCCAGGAGGTGGGGCCTGGAATCTACTCAGAACTCAGCATACAAGAGTCTATTAGATGTGTGAGCTTTTGGAGGATTTGCATGAGGAAGAGCCACAGGAGGTGGTCCCAATGTACCTCTCCTGAACAGCCATCGAGGTCTGACAACGCACGCACACTCACACACGCAGACTGCAAGGCCCCAGTCCAGTCCTCACTAAGCTTATGGGAATTCAAGCCTAAATTCTCCAGCAGACAACCTTGAAAACAGGAGTAGTCTAGGGAGGAAAAATTACTCCCTGAAAAATTAGGGCAACTATCTCCTGCGTGTCCCATTAAAATGGAAGGACTGTAAGATTCAGGGGGAAGAAAGACAGCAGGGCAGACTACGACTCTCTAGCTAGCCTCAGATCACTCAGTGAGGATGACTACCTTGATGATTACCTTGACTAGCTCCAAGAGTTCCTTTAGTCCATTGACAACCAGAGGGTGGGAAATGTGGACTGAATGCTTGCAGGCTAAGAAAGTACACACAGGTCTTCATGTTCCTATGCAAATATGGTACACTTCAGGCTACTCTAGAGAAAATGGCTGTTTTAAAAGCAAAACACACATGCAAACACAACTTGAGGGTGGCCTGGCCTTTTTGGTCTGTACCTAAATTAAACCCTATTATATCAGTGGTTTCTGGATGTCCCACTTGGTAGGTAGGTGTGGAACTGCTCTGAGCAGTTCCAAATGGGTGGAGGGGAACTGCTCAGCAGCTCCACATGTCAAAGTTGTTGCTAGGTTTAAGTAAAACCAGAGGGTTCTGGAATGACATTTTTAGTCTTTAAATGCCTGAAGACTATCTAAATTATGGTTTTAGTACCCAAGTTTGGGGGTGGGGGGGGGGTTTTGTGAAGATAGGATTGGGGGAGAAAACAATGCAAACCTGCCTCAGGCCTACCAGGGAGGAAAGAGAGACCACAGAGTAGGAAATCTGGCTAGAAACATGCCTCTGTTGTTAATCATCAGGCTGTGACTATGCAGCGTACAAAGGAAATGGATTTGATAGACAGCTACTAATGAAGCCCAGACTCTCCCCACTGATATTGTGTACACAATGAAAGCAGGTAAGCACTTGATGCAACTTTTTTAAAAAATAGGAGCTAGCAAAAACACAAACCACTGCAGGTTTTTTTTGAGCAGTTACTACTGTAGAAATGTACTTCTTCAGAGTATACAGCAATAAATATTGGAAGAAAGAATATGGTTCATTCTATCCCAAAAGTTCGTGGATTATTGTCACATCTTAAACCATGGAAACTTCCCAAAACTCATTCAGGAGCATTTTCATGCATTAGCAGAATGAAAATGCTTAATTAATAGGAATGCAAAACCTGCCTTGATACCTCCCTACACTGTAGTATAAGAACTATACTACGTAAGTCTTTGAACTATGAAATTGCCTTGTACTGCAAGATAAAACAGACGTTTCCTTGTGTGCCTGGTGATGCTACTATTTCAAAATCTGGCCTAGCACTTACATCTCTAGTTTAAGTATGCACATAAGCCTTGCATTACACAGCCTGAAATACTTTCTACAGTTAACATAAAAATTATGTTGAAAGCAAACATGTAGTTTTTCTTTCCTGCTCAAGCTACAATGCTGTAATTTAATCTAGAGTCAATATTTCCAAGGATTCTCATCTGAGAATTAAATCAAATATTCTGTGAAGGATGTTAAATTCCACTGCACCAACCTGTACTGAGGCTAAGATAAATGTCACACTCCACAGGCCTACAGCTCCTGCCTGGCTGATGCTTTAATTAGCTCACTAGGGAACAGGCTCACTTGGCTAAGAACTTCTAGGACTGGACCACTGTTTTCTATAGAATGACTAACCAGATCTGCTACATTAAAACCCTGTGCAACAACAATGAGAAGAGAAAAAAAACCCTAAACAACAAAGAGAAGGAAAGAAGTATCTATGAAGTTCACTATTCTCTTTTGTACAGATGGTGTCTCTTAGGACAGAGCCTGCTGCCTTCCTTTGGAACTAGCAATTATGTGTAAGAATGCTAAAATCCTGTTTAACAAAAACATCTTAATAAAACATAAAAAGATCTGCTTTTTTTGATGCAAGGTCCCTATGTCATTCTAAAATATGAATCTATACTAGAGCTTTGAGTATAAACAATTCTCTTCCACAGTCTATGCCAGTTCCATGCTGAATATACAGCACTGTACCAGCAAAAACACAGGTTCTTTTTTCAGAAAAGGTTTCTCAGTGATTTACCATAAAGCTAAAACATTTGCCTTGCCTACTGATTTTTTTAAAATATAAAACGTATAAAACAAACGCATGTGCCCTTTTCAATATAGTCTGTCTGTTTCCAGTTCTGAGTAACATGACAAAAAGTGTGCTCCAACTTTCCACAGGCAGGAAGAAGTTTTGTATGGTTTTGCCTCATTTGGATGCTGCCCCACAAGCAGCACTCTTGGGCAGTTTAGAATCACAATGGCAGCGTATGCCATCAGCACGTACTGCAATTAACAAGGACTTATTGATTACAGCAATCATTAGTTCAAAATAAATAAAGCAGTCTCTCAATCAAAAGACAGCGAAGTATCATCATGCTAGAGCACAATATAATCAATATGTGTAGCACATTCCTATTTTCCATGTCCCCTTTTGATGGTCTTGGAAATAAGTGGGAAAAGCCTCTTGCCACAGGTTGGTTTAGGTTAACCTTCCTTGACCTGCAGTTAATTAAAGAGCATATGAAGTACAAAGTTTTTCCCCAGCTCTAGTGGCATACATGGTCATGTCAACTGGTTGCAATTTGAATAGCTTCAGTTCATTTTTAATTCAAAATCTCTGATCAAGAAAAGCAATAAAACAGTATCTTTTCATACAGAAACCATTGCCTTTTTCAATTCAAGAACATATCAGCATTTCATATATACCATAAAATGCCACATTATAGAAAAGTAACTTGACTTTTTTTTTTTTTTTCTTTTCATTCTAAGTAATACATGTGGCTCACATTTGTGTTACTTAAAACATTAAGTTTGGTATCTGTTAAATCATCTGTGGTTGAAATTCCTGGGACTAATACAGTGCCACAACTTCCTTAAACCATCTACTGCACCAGAAATGAAAGGCTGTGATGGAGATGTTCTTCCTATACTTTTTAAACACAGGAAATAGTTGGTTTAACATGAAAACAAATGCAGCTAAACTATGTTGTCAGCAATGTTTATCCCTCAGTATCATCCCAGAGGGGAAAAAAACCACAAATGACAGAAAAGGCTCCAGCCCAGATTGCAGCTACATGTAAACACACAACCAACACTCATGTCCCATGACGATACTGTTGCCAAGAATATTTTGGAAATCCAGGTTTAAAAACATTTTTCTCAGATTGGAGATTGGCACAAACATAATCCAGAGATTATCCTTTATAGCAGCTTTACTTTTGTGTGCTTGGCTTTTCACACAAAGCCCAGCAAACATGAGAAGAGTTACAACTGAGTTAAAACCAGCTCAACATCTTGAGAGCAGAGAGGAGGAAAGGGGAAGTCCTTTTTCTCTGCAGACACAACAGAGAGGGTCCCCTCCGTAGATGGGAGTTTGTGGATCTGCAACCCAACTCCCCTGTCAGGAAGCCAGAGCCAGGCTGGCCACCTTACAGTGGGAGGGAGCCCTCCTGGTCCCCTGTTTTGTCCAGCCTCTCAGGCAGGGTAAGCACGAAGGGTAGGAGGACACCCTTGGCATCCAAGGGAGCTTTGAGAAGCTCCCCGTCAAAGGTGCCCTTGAGCCCACCATCTGCTTCCACCTCACCGTCCTGGGCTAGGCTGAAGCGAAGGGTGCCGGTCCGGTTGACGCAGTAGATGGTGTTGCCCAAGGGGGCACAGCGGAAGGGCTGGATGGGGCCGCCGCTGGGCCGCAGGCTGGCGCACTGGCTCCAGCACTTGGCCACCGTGTTGTACCGGAAAACTTCAACACCACCGCTCGTGCCGCCGCCTGGGCCCTGCTCCCCACCACGGCCACTGCTCACATCAAAGCGGTAGATGAAGCTCTTGAAGGCCACCATGTCAGCAGAGCGCCGGCGGCTGCTGTTGTAAGGGCACTCCTGCCACTCGTCACGCTTGGGGTCATATTTGAGCAGGCGGTAGAAGAGGGAGCCTCCTGACACATAGATCTCCCCGTTGCAAGTGGTGGCCTCGTGAGCCACAGCAAAGGCACCCTTGGGCAGAGGTGCCACAGGGCTCCAGCGGTCAGCCCGCGGGTCATACCTTTCCACAGTGAAGAGGCACTCGCCCCCCACAGCATAGAGGTAACCATCCAGGGCCAGCAGCTTGAGCTGCGAGCGGGGCTGAGCCAGCGGCCGCACCTGGCTCCAGGTGTCAGTCAGGGGGTTGTAGCAGAAGACCTTGTCGGAAAGGCGGGCCCTGGGTTCGCTGCCCACCGGCCCCGTCACAATGCCCCCTGCAAGGAAGAGGTAGTTGTGGAGGACACACATGGCACAGCCCTTGGCATTGGCTTCCTCCGGCAGGCGCGTCAGCACCCTCCACTCACCGCTGCCCTCCTGGTAGTAGTGAATGAGGGAGCCACTCTCCTCCAGCGACACCACGGAGGAGGGACTCTGTGGCCGACTGCTCTCGCGGCTCTGTGGCCGGCTGCCACCACCCGGCCGCTCGAAGGCGTCGCTGACCTCGGCCACCAGCAAGCAGGGCCGGCCGGCATCCATGCGCTGCTGCAGGATGAGGTCCCGCTCAGCGCCACTGAGGCGGCCGTAAACGCTGGGCTCCCGCAGCACCTCCAGGTAATGGTCGCTCATGAAGCGATAGGCAGCCTCCCGCAGCTCCGCCAGCCGCTGCTTCTTGGCCAGGCAGAGGAGCTGGTAGCAGTTGCCGAGGCAGAGCTGGGCGCGCATGGCCTCGGCGGCACAGTGCAGGGCACAGGGCATCTGCAGGACGCGGGCGCCGCTCACCACCTCAGCCAGGTTGTCGTGCCGCACCTCGCCCATGCGGGCCGTGTACACGTAGTCGATGAGCAGCCGCAGCGCCCCGTAGCTCACCCCCTTCACCCGCAGGACGTCCCGTGAGGCGCGGGCACGAAAATAGTCACTCTTGGCCGCCAGCACCGACTTGTGCGCCCGAATACGGCGGCCCGACACCTCGATCACCAGGTCGGGCTCCTCCGGCGGCCGGTCCCGCGGCCCCACCACCTCCTCATCCTCCTCCTCCGGCTGGCAGGCGGCGTTGTTGATCTCCCACTGGTTCTGCACCACTCGGCCGCCGGTCGCGGGCGGCTGCGGCTCGGCAGCGGCGGTGCTGAAGCAGAGGGAGGAGCTGAAGCCGCAGGGGGCGGCCGGCGTGGGCGGCGGCGGCGGCGGGGGAGCGCCGTTCGCGGCCCCGCTCTCCTCCTCCTCCGGGGCCGCGCCGCTGCCCTCCATGGAGCCGCGCTACCTGCGCCGGCGCCGCGCCTGGTCCGTGCGGAGCGCTGCCGGCCGCCGCGGCGCGGCCATCACCTGCGGGACAGACACGACAGCGCTCAGCATCCGCGCCTTCCTCCGCTCCCCCGCGACTTTTCCCCCTCCCGCCTCCCAGGATTACTATTCGGGGCCGCCGCTCTCGCAGGCGGGGCCGTCTCTGGTTTCCGGGGCTAAACCGCCGCTTCTCCTTTCCCTGGGGGATCCACCCTGCGGCCCGGCCGCCTCCCGCGCTCACTGCGCTAGCTCAGCCCCCGAAAACCTGAGCTCTTTTGGTGGGACGGGAGATCGCCCCGATGAGCACCTCAACAGCCTGAAAAGCAATTCTGGTTTTCCCGTTGCTCTGCAGAAATTTTAAGCAGTCTGAAGGCACTGCAATCCTTTTCATGACAACTGGTCCCTACACTGCGCTGGGTGATGAGCAAAAGTCTCCTTTAACGGCAGGGGTACTATCATAATGTATTCACCTTGTGCGACTGTTTCAATGGAAGGCTGAGGCTGCAGTCTGTTCTGGAAGGCGATTCCCCACTAGCCAAATTTGACTTTACATGACCTTCAGGAAGTTCTCTTCATATCAGTGTTCCTCATATGCATTCCCCCTGTTTAAAACAAAAATATTATTATTATTATTAAAATCAATAGATTCTCTGTTTAGTTAGAAGTTTGGGAGCGTTATGTCTCCTTTAATAATATATCTAGGATATCTTAAAGACACTATAAGTATGCTAATAATCCTAAGTGTTTACGAAACACATGGAAGTATTTTTTCTGTACTCAGGACAAGAGCAATCTCACATTTGTGTAACAGCATATGTAGCTGTAAAGCATTAGCAAGGTGTTAATCAGACTTCACAAAGATTGCTTCATGTCAAAGATTCTGTTAATAAAAAGTAGAAGCAAGGAAAAAAAACCACAATAGATAATTAGAACATGAAGTCTCTCGTGGGAAAAGGCAGGATATAGGGAGGGCATAGCTGTAAGCAGGTTAGTCCCTGTCAGCACAATCACCACCCAGTTGTACCTTCATTTCACAAGTATAGTTTTTAGAATTTAATGAAGTGCCATTTCTTTGCCTCACGTTTGTTTATGAATTTCCCAGACTTGGAACCAAGCATCAAAACTTGGTTTAAGTTTTGATGCATGACGCATAAAAATTGTCTAAATGTACTTAATATAATTAAGTATCTGCAGCCCTGATTCTATTTTTAGGGAGGTTATTAATTTCCATTAAAATCCTCTTTGTCAGTTTTTTCACAGTCCTCAAGGAACACTCATATCTATGTAAAATATGCATTGTGGCTTCCTTTTAGCAGACATGATTCATTTACCCTGTTAAATCAGCATTAGGGAGATTTAACTTTTAATATATATATTTATTTTTTTTTTTACTGAAAGCATAATTGGTAAGTGACATTGTCTGGAAATCCCTGACACAGACAGGAAATCTAGAAGCCCATACTTGCAATGCAAACTTTACTTAAATGATAATATCAGTCTTCCCTCATGGTGCTTTATTTTGTGCACTTGCTTGGTAAAGGGCTTTCTACTACATTTGATCACATTCAGTTAGACTGAAATCAATGCTAAGGTTTGATTTTTGGGTATTGGAGACTTTCAGACCACAACAACAGCATTTTAAAACTTACTAGAATTAGTACATTTCACCAACTTTGTATTTCTCATCTGAGTGTTTAAAAATCTGGGACTTAGGAACTTTCTGTGACTGTATGAACTTTGGCTGGCTTTAGTGGCAGGCTTCCTGCTGTCCAAACCCAAACTCTGCAGGTCAAGCTTTACTGAGTTTTCTCAGTAAAGTCTTAACTAGACAAAAAGAGATGCAGTGATCTGTGCACAGTCAGTGTGCATGGAAGATGTACTGGGCAGCATCGCTGTTGATGTGATTATGGTTTTCATCAAGTCTTAACAGTACACAGAGCTACTTCTGTAACTAACAATATTCTGGCCATTCCTGACACACCTCACTTCTGACACCACTTCTCCTAACTTCTACTTATGAACCCCCCCACCACAAGAAGGATTGAGTAGCTTCAGATTGTTTCAAGCTCTTGGTCATGGCTTGATTTTGCAAGTGAGACTATAAAGAAAGAATGAAAGAGAATGCTACCAAAAATTGGAAGAATGGGTGATTGATTATATGTGAGAAGTCAACTCTAATACCAGTAATATCTCTCTATAGTGTGTATTTCTTGCATTTTGACCCAAAGGAAAATTACAATTTACAATATTCAAAGTAGTTAAAACAATAACTGGAAAAACTTTTCAACTTTCTCAGCTAATAGAAAAAAAAAAAAAGGGTGAGATCCTCCTCAAGCACAGTAATAATACCTTTTCCCATATTCAAATATCTGCTTGGTTTAGAAGTTTGATTTGACACATTTGAGATGTTATTGAGAAAGAAGCCTGTAACAAACACCTGTGTTAACCCACTACAATTCCCCCGAGGAATCGCAAGGAGAAGGAAGCACTGATGGCATTGCTTGCTAATGGAAAGCAGCAGAATTCTGAAGAAAATGATCCTCTGGTATATCCAAAGCTAATTACCAAGAATATGCTGAATTTCATGTTGAGCATGAGAAGGACTTAAAAGTACCACATACAATTAATGCAACAAGGAACTATATGGGGAAGCTGAAGACTTAGAAAAGCTGAAAGAGGGTTTGGAGGATTTTGCCAATGACAGCAGTGACCATGACAGCAATGACCACTCCAGCAACCCCAGCACCTCTGTCTAGTTGAAAACAAAATACAGCAATTACACAAAGATGAAGCTGAAAAAACAATTCAGAGAAGTAGTGGAACCTTTCCATTATTAAGCAACATGACTGATCTGAGTTAAAAGGTCATGGATTTAGTATGAAACAGGAAGATGCTGAAAGGGCCTGATGGAAATACAATACTTAACTCCTCCTCTGTTCTTCTCTTACCTACAGTGATCAAAGAGTTGTACTGCTGTTCTGGCAACACAGAATATTCAAAAAGCACAGAACTGCAGAAGATACTTGATAGCTGTGATGATTCAGAAGAATTTGACCACCCGACGATCTCATCTGGCTTAAAATAAACTTGGTTTTAACATTTTTTCAAAACTCACAAACAGGATAGGTACTGGAAAAGGAAGCAATCTACTGAGAGTACATGGTGCCTGTGGACTGAGGTCACCTTTTATACTGGGGACTTTTAAGTCAGAAGCTGAACTACTTGGTCTGAAAATGTTTTCATTATCATGGGTTTGGTCTAGGGATGATGTAATGTTAATGAACAGAGGAGCTGCCAACAAACATGAACTGTATTTACAGACTTGGCAATGACACACAATATCCTGAATGTGTGGCCCCAACCTCAAATGCTGTGAGACATTGCTCAAGTAACAGCACAGATAAGAAGGCACAGTTTTTCTGACAGAGAAACTGTAATAAAGAGCTGCAGGTAAAGTTTCCTGGCATTGCATTCATTTGGCAGTCCTTCTGATAAAATCCAATTAAATGCTTGTATTGAATTGTTCTCTCCTTGTTTTTCTTGTGCAGTGCCAATAGCATTTGATCCAAACCACCTCCTCTAGCAAGACCCACTTTCTCCAGGGAATACGTGCATTGGAGGAGGAGGAATTGGGTTACTTCTCTCCAGTTCACGAATGGAAATGGCTCTGACTCAGTCTCATGGTAAATAAAAGCAGTGCTTTCCCTACCATAAGCAACTCTAATTTACATAAGCAGGCTGTCTTCCCCAGGAGACTTACCAGTTCAGAAATGACAGAATACCATTCTGCTCCACCTTAGCCCAGAAAAAATGCTTTTATAAAAACTTGGACTGCTGGATTTTTACTTCAGTAGAGAAGTCCCTTGGGACGGGTGTATCTGATTGAGATGATTAAGGCATCTAAAGAGGCAGGATCATCAAAAAAGAAATAACATCCCTTATATTTATTTTAAAAACTAAACAATGACTTGAAAGTAGAACTGGCCAGGATGATGTGTAGGCAGTGTCAATGTAGAGTAGTTTGCATACTTATAAAAATAGTCTGCAACACTCCTTCCTGGTTGCTGAGTAGATCTGTGAAATTTGGAGGAAAAAATGTTCTTTTTGTAGACAGGGAAAACATCTAGAGCATTTCTCTGAAAGGTCCTGCACTGTTGGAGTCCATTACAGATTTAAACTCTAAATCTTAACCACTTGATTAACCTCCTATTTGTAAGAAAAAAGTACAATTATCTTTCAATGTGCCACCTCAAGAAAAACAGCATGAAGAATATTTTTTTTATCTCCTTTTTTTAAAGTTAGGTATGTTATAATCCTAGTGTCTTGCCCTGACTGCTGGATATATGGCTTTTATAGTATTGCCTTCACACTCATGTGTGGATGCTAATTTTGACCTCTCAAGGTACTGTAACTTTTTGACAAGATGTAATAGAGGTATGAATTGGTCTTTATCTCATAACTACAACATTTTCATACAACCACAAAGAACAATAAACATTTAAGAATTGCAGCTTATGACTACAGACCACACAAGAAACATGTGGACAGCAGTTCCTCATCAGAAACTCAGGGGAAGAAAAGGCTGTGTGTGTTTGGGCAGGGAGGAAGAGAGAGAGGAAATAAGTCATAATAAAAATATTATCAAAAGCTCGATTAAATTGATACTATAGCTAACAAATCTAAACCAAAAATATACAAGTTCTAAACAGTCACCATGACCAGAGAAAAGGTTTCCTAATAGTGATATCCATAGAGACAAACATTCTCTAAAAAGGAAACTATTTTTCTGAGTTCCTTCCAGTTTGGACTCTTCTGAAGTAGTTAGGGAGGAGTAGTGTCTCTCAGGAGTTCTCACAACAAAAAGGACATAACACTCCTACAAAAGCAAAACCTAGCAAAGATTAAGTGCAAGTTCTCTCCAATACTCCTCAGACTAAAGAAAGTCTAACAAAAAAAAGAACAGCCAGAAACAGGTTTTGAGTGATTACAATACCTTTGGGAAAAACTCCAGGGCCGATGTGGTGTTTTTATCACTAATGCACTACAGGTCAAGAGATAAGTATGGCATGGCAACACCATACTGAATGTAACAAACCTTTATGCAGAATTGCTGCTAATTCTACACATGGGCTCACAGCTACACTTCTAAATAGGAGAGCATGTGGTCATGTCTGTGATAAACTGAAGTTTGATTGCTTTCATCCTATCTGGGCACAGCTAACACTACATTAAATTGACAGCAGTACCAAACATACCAGCGTGGTGCTACAGCTGAAAGGATGAATGCAGTCCTTGAATGTGTGTACTGGGAAATACAGAGTACCCAGAGGGAAAATGCTACCTTTCCTCTACAGCATTAGTAGGTTTGCAATGGAACATGGTGGTTGAATGGATGGAAGCATGTATGCTCAAGGCTTTACATTTTGGAAGTAGCATTTAAAAATCTGTGAAGACAGAGAAGAGTACCAAATTATTTCAGAGACATACAGAAAAACACTTTAGTGAGAGACTCAGAACAGCACCTTGAAACCAGACAAAGGCTTACTCTGTCTCCATGCTGCACACCAGCTCCCAAGCAAAAAGGTGATACCTAGCCTAGAAACTCTCTAACAGCCACACAGCTTTGCAGAAAAGGTGGTTTGTGCTAGTAGCCTGGAGAACTAGTATAGCAAGCCTTAGTCAGCCTGAGAAATGCAGAGCTGACACTTCTTCAGGGCTTGGTATGTTTGCTCTGTGACTTGATGACTGTGCACAAGTGTAGGCACATGAAAATTCTGCATGCTGAAGGCTTTCTTAGGCTGGTGAAGAAACCCTAAGCAAACCAAGTGTAAGTGTGAACAATGCAAAAGATTTATGCTGCTGAAGGGGTAAAAAAACAAGGACAGCTAGAGCACATTGTGGTTAATTAAAATTTAATTGATGGGGAGAGTGAAGGATAGGCTCAAGGAAAGAGTATATAGAGTATAGAGTAAAAACCCAAAAAGTGCATTCAGCTTGGAAGGATCCTGGGTGAGAAAACTGTCAGGGTATAAATATTCAAAGACAAAGACGTATCCCATGGAGAAATACACGTTTTTTTCCTGCCACACACTTCTGTCAATACTCGATTATGGTTCATGTAGGAGGCAGGATGCTGATCTACGTGGACATTTCATGTGACATGGGAAGAGCCTTATTCTGATTTGATGAAAGGGATCTCAAGTATGTACCTTGCTGGAAGGCACTTGGGAAGCAAGGGTAAATAAAATTTGACAAGAGAAGGCTAGTTGATATAGAAATCCTTTCTGACCTTAAATTCTGAAAATTGGCATACACAGGAACACTGACTTGAAGCAAAGCATCAACTTGTGGTAATTAAAAGCCTCATTTAAGCATTAGTGTGTAATGTACTGTAATGTGGTAATGTTGACTGCAGAAATGCTTTTCAGTATTCAACTGAAATTGTCAACAAAATGCAAACATATTCAAAGTCTCTACAAACACTTTGGCAATGTTGATGCTAACAAAGAAGGAGGAGAATATCCACTGAGAAGCCAAGTCAAGCAAACCAGCAAATTAGTTTAGACAGATTTTTGAAAATTGAAGTAGAGTCAGCCTTGGTTTTGCATTCCAGAACAGCACTTGATCTCCATAAATGTACTACACTCTGCCAACACACCTGCCCTGTATTGCATTTAATACAGAAGATGGGGCAACAATTTTGGAGGAAATTAAATTCCTGCTCTAAGATAAAACTGGATTTTGCTTTTATATCATTATGGAAAGGACATACAGATTGAAGAGCCCAAAGCACCAGAAATCTATCCAAATATGTCACCATTGTGCTTGAGAAAGACTGAATGTGACAGGTAACAACAGACTTCAAAGGGAAGGAAACAGTCCCATTTTTCTGAGATTTATACCTAGGAAAAGAAAGTAAAAGAAAAACTTCTAGAGAAGGCAATAATGAAAATCCTTTTTTCCCAGACAAACTCTAGATCTGGTACTTAAGAGAAACAAAAGCCTCACTTTTAGAAACTGAACAGTTTCATTGTTTTATTGACAAATTATGTAAGTGATGCTAAGAAAGGCAGAGGTCCTTTAGATAAATGATGAATGGTACCCTTCCCATTTTTGGAGCTCATATATGTTTTTTTTTCCCCAGATACTTCTTCAAACTTAAGGCTTACAGGCATTCTAGCTGCAACTAAATCTACATTACAGGGAGTTTGATTTCAAGAAAAAATCCAGGTTCCTGCAGACATTGTCTCTACACAGACTTTGGACTGGATTCAAATACGGAGAGACCTGCCACAGTGCTAAACACGGCAAAGGCTGACTTTGAGGGCAGGTTTATCTGGCAGCTGGCAATGTAGCAAAGATGTAAGACCTAAGACAGCCAGATCAGATAGCAGAGCAAAGCCTCCAGCAGGACAGCCCTAATCTGAAAGAAGGAAAGGAATCAGCTTGCACAGACTTCTCTCTGCCATGGCAGAAATGCTGCTGGTATACTTTGCTCTTGGTCCTATAACTGTGACCTACCAGGTTACTCACAGGAGTTTGACTTCTTTTATTTTATTTCATGAAAATCAGGCCAAGGGCTGTAGACATAGGGCCATATTCCCACACAGAATTTATCTGTGGGTAGGATGCACCTCCAGTTCTCCTGCAAGAGAGACTGATGCTGTGTGTCTGAGCTGCACAGCACTGCTGTAACCGGCTCCTCGAATGGGATCTGGAAGATACACACAGGTTCTGCACACAAATGCATGGGTGGGTACAATTAGATGCCAACTGATTTGGAACCTCAAAAATAAGTGCATGAGAGCTACCAAGGGCTAGCCAGTAAAGACAATGGTGATTAAGTGCTTAGCTTGTGCAATCAGGGGACTTTAGTTCTTGCTTTGGGTGCCTCAGCCGAGAATCCTCTGCAAAATACACCTGAATTTAAAAGATAGCAGTACTGACTTTTGCTGCTACTTTGCCTTTCTGTACAATAACTAATTTCTGTACAATACTAGAGCTCTGACCAAGCCCCATGGGAAACTTGTCACTACCCCTTCCTTTGCCTGACAAGACTAAAATCCCTGATTAACAACCAAGTGCCCAAACCATCAAGTCTATGAAAGAAGGGTCACTTTCCTTCAGAATAAAGCAGTTATTACTTTCCAGAGAAACAATAAAAAATGTTTTTAAGGGTGAGGAAGAAGAATCCTGGGTTCTGCTCCCTGCCAAAAACCAAAGTTTCTGTACTTCTTCCCATTGCCTTTAGTGGATCAGGGCTCAGCTATATTGCCTGGAGACCTAAGCCATTCTGGCTTGTGCTAGGATTGAAAAACACTTGCGCTGATCTCAAAGCAGAAACGCATGCTGCAGTCATAGGTACTTTTGCAGCAAGCCTTTACTATCGGGAGTACCTGCAGGCTGTCAGCCCAGATTTCACCAAACAATGGGAATGCTTTTAGCAGCAATGATGCAACTGAGGGCTTATAGACTTCAAAGTACGAAATGACTTTATGTAATCACTGGAATTAAACAGGGAAAGAAGATAAAATTGAGTGAAATGCATGCTGTTTACATTAGTAGAAGCTAACGCTGACCATTCTGAGACAGAAATAAAATAGGTTTCTATTAAAATACTCTTATTTTCATGGGCTGACACTTTCTGCTTTGGATGCATAGCTTTTTTTACTATAATGTGAATTTAAAATGCTGAGCCTGAGTGTTCAGGCAAAGGTTTTCCTGGCACTAATTTCTCTGACTAAGGCTCGACTTCTACAACAAGAATTTAGAGCAGGCAATTTAGTATCTCCCACTATAGTGTTTTTTTTCCATTGAACAAGGCAGACAGGTATCTAAATTAAAGGGACAGAAAAGATTTCCTGGTTATCTAATCCTATTCCTGCAAGAACAGGCCAAAGAATTTTACTCCTGTTCCAAGCCAGTAACTTCTGGATGAATTAGGTCAAAACGTTGTTCTGTTCAGATCATTCACCTCACATCTATTCGGCTTCTCTGTTTTGGCCAATGGCCTTGATGGAAAAACAGGTGTCAAATAGATCATCCTGAATACCTTAAAGAAATGTACATGATGCTTTTCACTTTGGAATTCTCTCTCCCCAGAATGATCCTTGCTCTTTCTGAAGAAACATAGAGACAGGAAACACAACCATGAAGGATGATTATGATCACAGGACTTCCCAGCTGCTTTGGGACTTATTGACATAGAGTAGAAGTACAGACTGTAGTATGTCTGACTAATCCATGACTCAAACTTATAATTTTCAAGTGCTACAGAATAAAGGGTTGCTAATGCATGCAGTCAAATACACAGCATGTTCAACAGTCACAGTGCTATCCTTGCATTTATTAGTTTGCAATCTGGACAGAGGTATACAGCCAGGACCTGGAATAGGATGTAAGACTTTTACATCAGAATGCTGAACACAGAGAGATGTTTGGTTTTATGGTTATGATTTGAGAGCTGTGAGAAGAAGCTTAGATTCAGGGATCCTAGTTTGTGGTTCTGACCATTTAGAGACTTTGATGTTTCAGTCAGAAGTCTAAACTTTGGTTGATTCTGACTAGTAAGATTATAGATACACATCAGCAACATCTCAAAGCAGATACTGAGGCTTTTCAGCCACTGTCATGTGAAAACCTGCCTGATTTGGGGGGTACAATCCAAGTATTTATTTCCCATAAGGCTGCAAAATGTCTTGGGAGAAATACTGTTCAGGTGTTGGACTAACAGATTCTTCCAACTCTCTTGCCTGTCTCAAAGGTCATTCACAGAGAATGAGTGGTACAGACCTCATCCTGAACAAAAAGAAGCAGCACCAGTGAATTTTATCACATGAATGCACATGAACAGTCTTTGCCCTCGTTTTCTTCAGATCAAACTTTAAAACTCCTTGGGACACACAGCACTGACAAATGCCAAAGCTCACAGTACCAGGACAGACCCCCCACTGGCCAAGGCAGAGCCCATCAGTGATGGTGGTAGTGGCCTCTGGGATGACAGAGTTAAGAAGAGGAAAAAGTTACTGCGCAGGGGCAAACTGCAGCCAGAGAAGACAGGAGTGAGAATATGTGAAAGAAACAGATCTGCAGGCTCCAAGGTCAGTGCAGAAGGAGAGGGAGGAGGTGCACCATGCGCTGGAGCCTAGTTCCATCCAATCATCCAATCATGTAGATTCCCCTACAGCCCATGGTGAGGCAGCTCTGCCTCTATAGCCCACGGAGGTTAATGGTGGAGCAGAGATCCACCTGCAGCCTGTGGAGGATCCCACACTGGAACAGGTGGATGCTGTGGATATCATGACCCTGTGGGAAGCTCACACTGGAGCAGATTTGCTGGCAGAACTTGTGACCCCACAGAGGGCCCATGCTGGAGCAGTCTGTTCCTGAAGGCCTGTACCCAATGGGAGGGACCCATGCTGAACAGTTTTTGAACAGCAGCCCATGGGAAGGACTTATGCTGGAGAATTTTGTGGAGAACCTTCTCCTGTGGGAGAAACCCCTTGCTGGAGCAGGGGAAGATTGTGAGGAAGAAGGAGCAACAGAGACAACATGATGAACTGACCACAATGCCCAGTCTCTCTCCCCCTGTCCCACTGAGGGAGGGGGAAAGGTAACAAATTCAAGTGTATAGTTAATTCTGGGAAAAAGAAAAGTATGGTGGGAAGATGTTTTTAAGATTTGGGTTTTTCTCATTATCCTACTCTGATTTCCCTAAGTCAACTCTGTTTTGCTTGTAACAGTAACTCTGGTGAGTGATAACTCACTGTGCTTATCTTGACCCATGAGACTTGCACTTTATTTTCTCTCCCCTGTCCAGCTCAGGAGTAATAGAGCAGCTTTAGTAGGCACGTGACATCCAGCCAGGGTTAATCCACACAACTGTACAGACAAATGTAAACGGTAGCTTTTTTTTGAACTAAAGCAATGCAGGGAGTTGCAGTAAAAAGAAAAGATGAAAGAAAGCTACAGGATAAGAGAAAAACTCTCCCAAGAACGGATTTGTCTTTGACTGACGGAATCAGAACATTTGTTTCACATGCCACTCCCCCAGCAAAGGGCTGGCTTTTAGTTCTTACTGTCTAACACCTAAAATATGGGTTGCAGAAATAATAGTCCATTTCCAGAGCTTAGGGCCTGTTTTTTCAATCTACTTACAATAAAGGGGGAAAGAGAAAAAAGCAGAACTGCTTCCAAGAAGAAAAAAACAAAACCATTGTATAACTCTGACAGGTTGATAGTTTGAAATGATTCAGAAGTCCAGGAGCCTGCCAGCAAGCAGATCAGCAGACATCCAAAGCTGAGATGCAAAACTTACCTAGCTCCTTAAGTACTCCTGGAGGAGTCAGTGTCCAGAAAAACAACTAAAAGCTTGTGCTAATCTATGAATGCATAAATGTAAAATAACTTCAATTAATGCAAATCATGTTGTGACAGACAACCTAACAGCATGGAAGCTGCTTGACCAACATATGTTGATTTGTATAGAAAGACTGTGGTTTCTGGTGTGTTTCCAAGTGAATTAAAAAAGGCTGTCAATCTGTCTGTTTCAGCCAGAGGCACAGCAATTGCAGCTTGTGAAACATCCCACCTGAAAAGCATTTATGTGACACATCTTTCTTCTCCCCCTGACACACGGTGCAAACTCTGTAGAATCACTGGATTTTTTCTCGTGCTTGTTTTGCATTAAATAAACTGACTTAACCAGTCATGAATCCTGCCATCCTCACTGATGAGGTATAAGAAAGAAACTGGGAAGTACCAAATGTGCAATGCAGAATAAAAACACCCAGCCAGCTCTTTTTTGCTTTAACATTCAATCACCCATATACAATACTGACCCAGTCTTGTAATCCTTCCAAAGCCAAAACTGCCAGTTAGCATCCAAGGAGCATTTTAGGATGAAGAAAAGGGTGCAGCATTGCCAATCAATTGGTCCTGATCCTGCAGAGAGTTACACACAGATTTAAACACTCTGTTCACAGGACTAGCCCCACTTGTAATGCCAACATCTGCAGTGTAAACTGAGTGCTTGCTTAATTAACTGCAGGAGGAAGGCAAAATCTCTGTCCATTCACTGTGTTGTCACATGGTGAAGAGTTCTGGCACAGGGAATCAGGCAGGAATGTATGGCCCAGGCTAGGGAAAGAGCAGGGTCCCTTCCTGCTCGGTCACACATCAGGTTAAACTGGTTGTCAAATCCTGAACTGCTATAAAGTAATTCTTCTTCAGTGAAAGGAACTAATCATGCCTGCTCGCTGACAAAACAACACTGAGACCGAACATGAAGCAGAAACAATAGATGATGACAATTTCACTGAAAAATAAAACACCAAGAGTAAAAATGTCATGTCCTGAGAAGGCTAATGAGATATAATACAATGCAAATGAGCTCATTTTTTAAATGGGTATTTTCAAGGATGTAAAGTGGCATAAAATGAGTTCTCTGCTTCTGTTCAGAGGCAAGAAACAGACTCCCAACTGCAATGCTGTAAAGTGTCAGTAGGGATAAACAGAAAAATCCCTGCAAAATCCACAAAGGATCCCACCAAGAAAAAAAAAAGGTATTAACAAAAAGTTTAATTCTACCTTAAAAGAAATTGCAGGATTTCCTTTCATGTTTTATTATACCCTTCTTTAGCAGTCAGCTGCCCCTAATATCCTCTTGCAACAGGATACTACAGGATGCTGAAACCCCTGGTAAGTAGGATCTGGATGCAGTCATCTCACCACATCGTTGTCTCTATGGTAACCTAGGCCAGCCCTAAATACTATAATCCTGCTTTACTATAGTAAAGCCAGTTAATGACTTTAATTGAATGTTCCTGCCAAATAATGGTGCTCTAATATTTACTGACATTTCAAGTCTGTCCATCTCTTTGGACTATTTGTTATATCGAAAAGTGATGCAAACACAGCTTTTGTAAAAGAAAGGAAGCTACTACAGATTTCAGCCTTTTGGTTTTATCAAGGTGCAGTCCTGCAAACTCCAGCTTCTAAGTGGCACCAGTGACTTCAGAGGTTCCACTGCCAGGAGCGAGTCCTGCAGAGCACAGAGGAGCTGGGGCAGGCACGGGACCAGTCCTTGGCTCTTGGCAGGTTCTCATCAGACAGTGCCATTAGCAGTGGATGACCAGAGCATCCCACTGGCATGCACTGGATGTCCTAATTAAAGAGTGAATAAATGCTGTGTGATGGGTCCTGGGAACAGGAGAATGCAGAACAAGTAAGATGGGCCAAGCAGTTAAACAAGGGAGGAAATATTGCTTTGTCAATACCACTGACAATTTAATTATTATTTTCCACAAACATTCCACTTAATTCCTTTTTGGGAGACAGATGGTTAAGACCCTGGAAAACAGAGAAGCCCTTTTGCTCCTTAGATCATACAGAAAGATTGTTCTATTTTATTGCTATTCTATTTTTTTATTGCCCTACTTTTTTCCCTAGCTTTTTGCTCCAGTTTTCCATTGTTCGGTTTAATTGCTGTGGAAAAGCTTTACAAAATATTATTATTTCTAGAGGGTTTTATTTTTTCCTGATGGGTGAAAAAAGTTGGCTACAGGATTTAATACTATCATTTTCTGTGTTACGTGTAAGTTTGGGTTCAGAAGTCTGCTTTTTGTTGCTTTAAATCGCCAGACATAAAAATCTACCGACTGAAATTCAGTACAAGTTTTTTTTGAAGCATCTTCCACCCTGCCAAGACCTGCACGCGTATGTTCACCCGGGGCTTCCGTGTGCTTTTTAGTAGGATGGGGTAGCACGCCATGAAGAATTTATAGCGGGAAGCAATCTCCTGCTGCTACACATCCCTAAACGTTAGCGTAGAGAGTCATTTAGATTTTTAATAGGTCAGCAGGATAAAAATAAATAAATAAAATAAAATACGCAGGCATCAGGGCTGGCTCCTCTGCGACATATGGAGAAGGGATACGGGGATATGCCCGGCCTCCCCGCTGCCCAGAGGAGGTGGATTAAGGGGGCCAGAGGAAAGAGAAAAGAAACACGACTAAACCTGACAGTGCTCCAGCAACCCCTCACACACACGCGCGGCTACCGTGGCTCCACGTCGCGGTCCTTACCGCAGATATCGGCAGATACCGGCACCAGCCCTCCGCGGACGCTCCGCGACCCCGGCCCCGCCGCCTCCCCGCTCACCTTTCGGCGGCGGCCGNGGCTGGAGCCCCGAGGGCCCGCGGCCCCGGCACCGCCCGATCGCTGCGGGAGGCGGCGGGGACGCTGCCCGGACCGAGCCTCTGCGTTATTCAGGTGTCTGCCGGCGCAGGTCCCATTTTCTCCTGCGCTTCAAAGCTGAGACTCTCACCAGGATTCCCAGAATTAGACCTGCTTTTCAATTCCTTAAAAACCATTTCACATCATGTTATATGTGCTCTGGGTCTGCTCCCGACACAGGCAGTGGTACCTAACCCAGCTCAAGTCCCAGCGCAGGCTGCAGTTTGATTTCTGCCAAGACGGCAGACGTGCTGCCCTAATCCCTGACCCATTTCTGGTGCTGGGATATATCGTATTGTCTTTGTAGCATATAGTTTTCCTATGATGCTGCTGTCTCAAAACACTATTCATCTGCAGGTTTTCTCTTTTTCCCTCTCCACGGACTCCAGGGACCTGTCAGACTGGTTCCCCTGCAGTGCCCAGTGAGTGGCTCCTGGCCTTGGGAGACACTCCAGAGCAGACTTGAAAAACTACTACTACCTCCTGTCTCAAATTAACCTGACAATTAATTGCTCCTGTGCTGGCAGTGTGGCCATTGTAGCTTTATGTTCTTCCAGCATCGTGGCTGTGATGGCTAAGCGTGGCTGGGTGTCTTCTCCTTCATTTTGTCCCATTGCTTCTACTTTTTGACATCAGTTCTGCTAAAAACTCTCATGTGTTGACTTAGCACTTAATAAACTAAAGTACTTGCATGCAGTGCTGGGTAACTGTAACCACTTGAAACCCTTGGCTCCGCTCACGTTATGCTCTGACTTCAGAGCACCTCTTAACCAGCAGGCTGGTGTTCAAGCAGAGGTCGTGTCTCATCTCGACTGAGAGGCAGCGCTCTTCTGGGAACTGTAAAATAGATAAGCAACAATCATAAAGTGTCACCAGGGTTTTAGAAGATACAGTAACCACAACATGTGGCTTTAGCATAACTGTAAATTTGTCACTGCCCCCTGATTTGGTTCCATTACAAGGTTAGAATGTAAGTTTTGTACATGGTTTTATTCCTGGCTAGCTGGAAGAAATTTCTGTGTGATACAGGAAATCCATTAAAACCTGCCAGAAATAACTCTTCCCTCTGACATCAGGAATTAATATTCTTGCTGTTTCATGCTACTTTAAATACTATATAATTCAAGATGACACTAAAATTAGACAACTGATACAGCTCTGGGAAATTATTTTCACTTTTAAAATCTCTGTTGTTCTATTTCTCTGTGGAGTATTGTCTCTCCTTAAGGTGCCTGACTTCTATTCATACTAATGAGAGTTATGTGGCTATGGCAGTAGTATTATATCTGAGATAATATCATTCTGACTCATGCTTTCTGAATACATAACTATTTTAACCAGTACTGGATTTTCTTAGCTTCTCTCCAGGCTTAATTGCCTCATCACATTCCAGTATGAGTGTACACAGAGGTGTCTGAGTTATAGTTTGTGGAGGCAATTTCACAACCTGTGGTAGGTAGGAAGTAGCATATTGTGTTTTTATGGGCCATACTTGCCCCTGTGGATGGAGCCAGCACAAGACCTATACAAAATCCAATTCCATGGAGATCCTAGCCTGACAAGTCAGGTAGCACTTGGCTGTTTGCAGACTTCATCCTCTGCCCTCAGTGAACATTGCCAGAAGTAGATCAGGTAAAATGACCTCAATTCTGCTTTATGAAAGTTCGGCTTTGGGCAGCAATTCCCTAACTTTGTAACTCAGACTGCTTTCTTCCCACCAAGTTTCTTCACAGTTCCCCATGCCCCTTTTATCATTAAACCCATTAGTGAAAACAAATATAAAGGAGTTGCTGACCTCTTAGCATAACTTTTGCAAAATACTGCTGCTCTGTGGATCATAGGCCAGGACACTTGCCATGGAGAACAAGGCTGCTCATCCATTAGCCTCACAGCTTCTCACAGAACTGGAGGTGATGAAAAAACTGGGACACGCATTGTGGAAACCATCTCAGTTTTAGTCACTTGATTTCCCTACTTAACCTGAGTTCCCAAGGCTCCATTTATAATTGATGTACAGGAATAACTATGTCTAAAGGGCAATTTTTCTCACCTATCTTTGACATCTTATCTTAGGATGAGGTGAATCATCCTTTGGTATTTCTTATTTTTCTCCATTAGCTGTAAAGTCAGACTGGTACAGCTGTAGACAATTTTTAAATGTCTGAATTACATGCGATGAATCATTGTCCCAGTGTAGAAAAGACCTTGTCCTAAAGAAATCAGGTATCACACAGTTCACATGATATGTAGTTTGGTGCCTGAAATGCATTTCTGTAGCCCAGCTGATGCAACAAATATTCAAGAGGACTGATAGATTATTGTGATGCTGCAATGTAATGGCCATCAGGACTTGCTGAGATCCTGCGTTCTGCAAGGGGCAGTTAGCCTGGGGCAACAACAGTAGAGTGCTGAGTAGAGGCAGGAAGGGAAGCATTTGCTGTGCTCTGCCCCAGAAACCTCAGGTGGCCCCTGCCCAGTCACATACAGCAGACTTCCTTCTGGACATGCAGCCCATGCTCTGTGTCTCTCACGTACCAGCTGTGGTGCTCAGTAGGGAAATACAGTTTGGAACAAAAGAATGTTGTTAATTGTTCCTCTGGTTAAAAAGAAAAAAAAAATCAAGTGAAGAAATAGTAGTGGGAAGGTATTTTCGTCTCACAAACCTGTTTAATCCACATCAGGCAAAACAAAGTATTCCTTCTAGAAGGCATAATGCTGCAATGTCTCCAGCGCAGAAATAAGCAATAGTGCTGAATGCCTTTCTCATGACAGGGTCACCAAACAGCACCCTGATCCAGAGCACATCCGCTCAGAGCTTATCAGGGCCATGCTCTTCCAGGGCAAGGTAATATATTCATTTTCTTTCTCCCACTGGCTGCACCAGCAGCTGCATTGCTGCCATTTCCAGCTCGTAGGCTGTCTTGCAAGATTGGGCTATCATGGTAGCTGGAGCAAATGCACAGCTCCTCAGCCAAAATTAGCCAGGAGGTCACATCAAAAATTAATCATCCCAGTCTCAGGTGGTTGATTCTTGGCAGAACTTCTCATTTAAGGAGGTTAGGAATAATTTAATCAAATAATTATTTTATCCAGATGAAATATTCACTCCACATCCTATGAATCAAGAAACGTTAGGCCTTCCTAGATAACAGGCTCAGAGTGTAGCTCTCAGCATATGCAGGCTAGCTTCTGTAAGTAAGGAAAGTAGAATCCTGCAGGTAGTGCACCATGGCAGCATGGGACTGCGTATGGGTCCATGCTCTATTATTTACCCAGCTAATTAGGTGGGCTTTGCAGCCTTTGCTCACTGAGCCCATCGCATCATGGGCACACATCCAGCTCACTGGGCAGGACTGGTATATCTGCACAGACTTGCAAAGCTGTTGGTAGGCTATTTTTAGGTTTCTGTTGTTTTGTTGTTTGGGTTTTTTTGTGATTTGGATTGGCACAAGGATGTATTGAAAAAATAAATGTTGCAGCATCAAAATTCTGGAACAGATAATAGTTGAAACTTGCTGGAATTCCTTCTGTGAATAGATTACTGGAGTGTCAGATACTTAGTGGTAGTAGCTAATGTCTATGTTCCCTACAGTGCCCAGGCTGGAATCCAACATGTAAAACCAAAACAAAACAAAGAGAAAAGGAAACCTGACTTCTTTTGCTCATCGTGTGTTTAACAACTGAACACTCCAGTGAGAAATGCTTCTTGGTGTTGTAATACAACAGACTCAAGGATTGGTTTGATGCTATTGCTGGGACAGACCAACTAATTATTGTACTTCTGCTGAGCAAAGATGCCTAAAATACATTTTTTATATTTGGAATACAAAACCTATACATGCTGTGTACATGTTCCACATGATATGTTGTATACATCTGATGCAAGGCCAAGCTGATCTGCCTGTATTATTTTTCACACATCCCTGTAATACACCCAGATGGTAGAATTGGAACAAAAGTGCTGTTTGCACCATGAGGGTTATCAGCTTGTAGCAGATAGAGCCTTAGAGCTGTAATGAAAAATAAATCATAAAGATTTCTTCAATGTTGGTTTGCATACTTCTGTGCTCCAGAGACAAATGAATATTGGTTATAATTTAAGAAAAAGCAACAAGCATTAAAAAAAAAAGACCTTATTAACACAGACTTCTGTAACCCAAAAGAGTGTTCTGAATAGGTGGGGCAGCTTTTAATGAGGTTGAAAACATCTGATAAGGTTAAAAGATGGGGAATACACAACATTTACTTAGATGAACAATTGAGAAAATATGCACATCATCCCCTAATTTGCTAAAAATAAAACCCAAAAGAATTTGGAAAAAAAAAATTAAAGCCTACCCTTGCTCTTTACATTGCTGAATTTATAATGTTGTTTCTTCCCAGCCATAATTAGCCACAGATCGTTTCCATCACCTGTCTCATCTACATGTATAGAGCAAAATACCTCATTATCTGTACATTTCTCCCCAAATGTCATATGGAATGTTGTGATGTATTGGCACAGGCTATAACCAGCTTTGCTCCCCTGAAAGGCAAGGGAAGGTTGGGCACATGGATCACACCTGACAGAGCCTCAGTGTGTGTCTGTAACCTCTGCAGTGCAGATGCAGCTTAAGTTAACTGATGGTGTCAGTTGCTTGTGATCAGGATTAAAAGCATCACAGGCTGCTCTGAGTAACATTGCAGAAGACTGGTTGCTCTTACAAATCTTGGGAGTAATCCTCCTTATCAGAGCATGCAGTCTGTGCTACCAACTCTACAGAAAAAAAATAAATCTCCTTAGAAAGGGAACACTGAAAAGCATTTAGTAAGTGCAGTCTGGTAGGCATGTTCTGCAACTTGAAATGCACACAGATAGAGCAAACCAGAAAAGCCCACAGGAAACAAATTAAACAATTTGATTTGGAAGGCGTGAGCGAATGCAGTTTTTGTACCCACATTAAAAGTGATCCTGATGAAAGTTTAGTTCAACTTTCTAAAGTTGAAACCCACAGTTTCTCTCCAGTGTTGAATAAGAGAAAGGAAAAATGAAACTTCTGTAGCTAAGTTTTTTTTTAATTTAAAACCATTCTCGTTATCTGCATTTGGGCATTTAAGATACATAGGTTTCAGTGGAAATCAGGTACTTCAGTGCTTTGAGAAAACTCTGCTGGAGTCTCAGCTGAATCTTTTGATGTCAAAATACTCCTGAAATTGTATTTCTAGTAAATTCTTACAATGATTTCATCTCCCTCAAGGTGTGTCATTTTAATCCTAGGTGTTCTGGCTCATCTTGTAGGTTTGGACACACACTAATGATAACTGTGATTATCACTGGAGTATAACAATATGTACAACAGTAGAACTTGCAGTTCTGCTGTCAAGGCCTGTTTTGCTGGAGGAAAAAAATCCCTTTGAACACCTTTGAAGGTCATGCTGTGAAAGACTAACTGCTTTATAGTGTGGTTTATGGAGCTTGGCCAAAGCACTTGAAGCGCTTTTGGTCATATATTGGCATTGTTGCATTTCAAATGGAGTTACACAGTAAATCTTCATTTGCTAGGAAATTTTCTGATCCTTTCATCTGAAGCTGTTCCAGTGTTGCTTTGTTGACTCTTTGTTTTAGGAGGAAAAAAGCGTTTCTGGCAATTTGGTAGCTGGGCATGTCTTTAAAGAAAATGCTATTAAATAAGCACAATTGCAAGGCAGCAGCAACTAATTCTGAAAAATCTTGAGCTAGATTTCTCAAATTGAATAGCAGATAGATCTGGCAGTGTGCATGCTGCATTTGTGAGGAAACAGGATGCAGATTTTACGTACAGCTATAAAGCCCCTAAATTTTAAAAGGTGTAGGAAGTAGACCAGAATTTTGAGCTGTGGCATGGTGCAAGCAACTGATGAACCATGCCAGATTAACAGTGGCACTCTGCATACCAGCTTGGTACCTGTATGGTACATGTCAAGTCTGTGCCAGTAGGTATTTTTATCTCCTGACAGGTCCCAAGTTCCAGACTTTTAGCCAACCATCCCACAGAAATAAGGTTTTATGGATACATGCAAGGTTGCATCAGTATGAAGAAACTAGAGGCAGAAAACCTATTCTGCAAATGGCACCACACAATTTACATTGACATAGTTAATCAGTTCCTAAAATGTAGCAGGTAAGTGGCTTTGCCAGTGCTGTCTGCTGGGAGCAGCCCAGGCCAGGCTCAACCCCAGCCAGCCAACCTGTGATCACAGCTCAGCGCTCCAGTTGCTGCCCTGGTCCTGGCCAGTTTGCTCACACAGACATTTTCCACCACCACATGTACAGGACACCTGCAAGGAGATTGTTTAAAGGACTAATCATGGGCTTAGAGAGCAGCAATGGCTTTAATCTGTATGCTTTTACAGACTCGTCATATAGCTTCAAGTCAGGCAAATGCTTTTCAACTTATTTTCTTCCTAGCTACAGATACTAATCTGCCTTCTTAACAGGACTATTATTATGTGAAGTATTACTACTATGAAGTTATGTAAAGCAATCTAAAAATACTGTTATCAGCTCCATGGTATCACTCATTGCAATACAGACTAGCTCATGCAGAAGCCTCCATTACAGCTGCACCTTTCAAATGACTGATATTCACCTGCAAATGCATTTTACAAAAACCAATTTGTCTATATGCAGTCAGAAAATTAAATAGGACAGAAGAGAGAGGAACAGTGAAGTTTAAGCACTGAAGCACAGTTTAGGAAACCCTTCCCAATATTCAGGCCTCTCTCAAAGATGCAGTAAGCAATTTTAGCCCTCAGATTGTCACCATAAATAATGAACTGTAAATTCCCATTGGGACAGAATCTGTCTCCAGATGTGCACAGGTATCCTGTGCTCACATGATATGATGTTTTTCAGAACCATGTATTAAAGAGATGTGCTATACAGCCAGAAGCAAAAAGGCAGGCTTTCCTAGCAACCAAAGAATTCTCAGTAAAACCTTGTTTGTTTATTCTAGCACAGGTACACTCAAAAAGGCTATTGCTGAGCCTGATAAATACAAGTCTCTGTAAACACAATTGTGGGATTATGTATGTATCCTTTAGGGCAGATTAATTAGGAAGAACTGCCTGTTAGCAACTGAAAATTAATTTCCTCTCTTAAAGCCTTTGCTCTGCAATACTCATTTTCAAAATTAATGTTTCTCATTTTTATGCAGCATGAATGCTGCCCAAGTGCTGATGCTTACTCCACACAGCATAGTAGAAATTCTACTGCTTAGACACTATTTGGGTCCATTGATGCAGTAATCAAACCTTATAATAAATGACTGCATAATTTTCAGAAATTGCATTTGCAGTTTCAATTGTTTAAATTGTGGAAATACAAAACTAAAAAAAAATTCATCTTTGTCATCCTGACCACGTATCCTATTTTCTCTTGCTTGAGTCCATTAATATATATATTATTCATTAATGCATGACCCAAATTCTAACCTTCTAGTTAAAATGACAACCCAAGATGTTCTTCTGAAGTTAATTTTTATCATATTTTTTATTCAACATTTTTCTCAAATTATACTTTGAACATAAATACACACATTTTATGGCTCATGTTACAAAAGACACTACTATGTGTTAGAAAACATATGTAGAATATATTGCAGTGGTTACATTTGCTCCCCTTTTTTCCTATTATTTTCATAACTTCTATTAATCTAGAGAAGCAGTATCAGAAAGCAAAATCCAACCTCCGGGCAGCACAGTCTAAAACAGCTATAAGGACTATTTGTCAGCTGTAAGAGAAACTTTGGTTCCTGCCTGTTTTTACAGTAAGGTAATACCAGAAAGTTGCATGTCAAAAAGGAACATTGCCCCTTTTTCTCAGTTAGTTACTAAAATCTAGTTTATGATAATATGTATTTTTAAAGACAGACATACAGCTTCTCTTTTGCTTTACAGCTTAGTAAGATAAATAGATAGGTATTTTCAAAATAGGGCAATTGAATGAGAGACCCATTCTTTTCTTACAGAAATCACTGGCAAAACTTCAACGTACTTTCAGAAGAGCAGATTTGTACTTTGTTCTATTGATTTGTTCTATTGATAGAACTGAAGAAAATTACATTTCAACTGACAAAATAAATGTCTCTTTACAACTCTCAAGATACTGCCAGAGGATCCTGTAATGCATGGATTTCCAGTTGAGTGTGTGGTGGACTCTACTTACTGCTCCTGTGGACTCTACTTACTGCTCCTAGTGATCAAGATCCATCAGGGAGTAGATGTGATTCTCCAGTCCTCAAGGCAGGGACGTGGAATACCATGCCCAAGGAGCATGTGAAATAAAACCTGTGGTCTTTTTGCTGCAGTGCAGCCAAGGGATACTAGATTATATATGCTTTATACACAGAAGAATCTCTTAACTTGCTTTTCAGCATACATACATTAAACTGTACAATGCAGTACTTCCACACAGTGGGCAAAGAGCAGCTCCCAGGGCCATAGCTATGGAAGAGTATAGAAAATGAAACTGGCCTTGATCTCTCAAGCCAGGGGAGCCTAAGCAGTAGGTCAGGGAGGAGAAGAAGAAAAGTTTGGGAAAATGTTGCCAGCTGCCTGGCTTAGAGGCACTCTGCTTTTTTCCTTTTCATTTTTTTTTTTTTTTTTTCCCCTACCAGGACTGAAGCCAACACTAAGCCTATGCCAAAAACTGACAATACCCAACTGAAGTTGCAAGACACATAGCAAAAGTCATGGAAGAAAAGCACATAACAGTATGAAGATCCTAAGCCTACAATCCCATCTATAACAAGTAACCTTTGTGACTCATTGAAATCCATGCTATTATGGTTCAATGGAGGATGTGGGCAAAGCCTCTGAAATCAGGATGCATATCTGATTCTGAAATGCCTGTTTTGGTGCCACTTAGCAGGCAAAGACTGCCTTCAGCAGCATTCCCTCTGTCCCCCTCACTGGTGTCAGGCATTAGGGAAGACCTGATGTTAGTCCAGTGCTCTGTCAAACTTTCTCAGCCAGCCTACACACCGATTTTGGGGTCACCTTGATAGAGGTTTGCTTTTTAAAGTAGACAAGACTGAAAATTTAGACGTACACAGATTTGTTGCAAAATTAAGAAAATAAATTTCAGCATCATTTTAAAAACCCCAACCTTACTACTATACCCAACAAAAATACCTCAGTCTCTAGTACTGTTTGCCTTGAAATGGCACATGCTGGGAAACACTGCCCTTATGGTTGATAGTGATTTAAACTAGGCAGATTGAAACAAAACATAGTGGAATCAAGCTTTGAATTAGAAGTAGCAAAAACAATTGCAGGGCAAATCACCCTCTTACTGGGATAATAATGGTAACAAAGTAGCCAGAAGTTTTATTCAATCCTAGTCAATGCGTATATCTGACAAACGTTCTACTTCAGATTGCATTTTACTGAAATGATGGACAGTATTAGAGTTCTTCACAAAACTGAATCATTCTAATTTCTCTGCACTTCAGCCTACTGAGGAAGGAAAAGAATGGTTCCAGCAACTCTATTCAACAAGTTACCTGCATTAAACAGATTTTGACTGAAGGATGTGTCTCATCACCATTTCTGGCAATGTCTTTATGAGCTGAAGCCTTTGTCTTGTATTTCACATGTGCAGAGATTAGTGCAACAGGCAATTTCAGTACGAATCCCAAATTCAAAGCTTCCTTTGGAAATACATCAATTCATGACTAAAATGTTGGTCAGGTCCCTACTTAGAATTCATCCTTTTAACAGTACCAAAGTGACAACTTGCCTATCTGAGGGAATGAAGCTGTGCACCCCACTTTCCCAATTCCCATTTACAGGGCTCTGCTTTGCTGAAACTGGGTGAAAAGAAGAGCTCACCACTCAGGTATGACCATATCTCTGTTGCTGCTGTTGCACTGTGACATTATTTGATAGATGCTTGCCTGGGGACACAGCACAACTCAGCTACTGTAGGACCCATAGTGATTACCTGTACTTCCTATAGATATTCCTATATTAGTATATGTATCTTCCCAATTAATGACTTAATTAATAACTTCATTATTAATTTACTGGATGTGCATGCCTCCTTAAAAATGTTACAATCCATGTTTAGCTTTGATATTGAGTTGCAGAGGGAGGATGTTAGCAGCACTACAATGCACAGCCGTCCTGTATCTGTATTTTCTATTTGCCCAAAGCCAATGCATCCTTGCAACTTTCTGTATAACAAAACCAAGTTGCATACACATTGCACCTACCAAGAAAATTAATGTACTTTTTGTACTGCAACATTTCTAATAATACCGAGCATTAGAAATTAGTGTTTTAAAAAAACCTATGTTCTATGTTGAAATAAACAAATATGATTAATTAATTTACCCAGTTTTGTTCCAACCAAACTCTGGTATGTGGAAGGAAGTTTTAAACTATTATAATTCTTGCCAAATTAATACTAGCTCACATTAGACTACTTATTATTTTAAAATATTTGTTAATTTGTTAAAATCTACTCTTCCATGCAATATGTCACTTTGGAAAAAGTAGGAATAACTGATTTATGCAAACAGAAACCAGCATGAGACATGGTATGTCTTCCTTGCCTTCCCTAAGTGCTACAGAACATAATTAAGATATTTATAAATGTGAGTATAAATAAGGTAAGAGATTCTAAAATCATTTTAAAGTCCCTAACATTCCTTTTTTTTCTGAGTATCAAAGACAGCACCAATAGCTAAACATTTTCCAATACTCTAACACTGCAGAATGTTCTAAGTATGTGAAGACTGTCTTGCACCCTTAATCCTGTGATCCAAGCCTACTGAAATTGCTCCCAGGTGTATAAAGCCTATTTGCTTGGGTCCTAAGCTGGCATTAGCCACAAAAGGATATCACATTTTTTTTAATAGCAAAAACAATCTTGGATTTAGTTCAGTTAGATATTTAATAGTGGGATTTGCCAGATCATCACTGAAGACACGAGTTCATCTTGTCGTTGCTGCTTGGTCTTCTTGTTCACTCTTCTGTGTCCTTGGCCACCAGAAATTACTAATACTGAACTTGCTTTCATTTTCTTAGATTTCTGTCTTTTACTTTTAAATGAGATATTTTGATCCTTCAGAAGCTCATAAATGTTACTGTCCTCTGGTCTGTGTTCTAGGGAACTTGATCCATGAGACAAAGTAAGAGATCCAGAAGATGATGACAAGTCACTTCTTTGTGCAATGGACCCTGCTGAGTCCCCCAGCCAAACTGCAGTGTCCTGGGTGTTACTAAGGGAAGAGCCCGGTCGTTCACTGTGCAGAATGTTCTTTTGGTCATCGTCCTTAGGTTCTGAGCCAGGAGGGAGGCTGTTTCTCAATTTGTTTCTGTTCTTTTTGTTTAGAGATGTAGCTGTTACAAGAAACTTGACTGGGCTATTGTGTGCATGGTATGACACCATTCCTCTTCCTGGAGCCAAAAGACACAATTAAAGAACATTATTTCTCAGACCACAGTGTTCTACCATAATTAGTTCATGAAATTTGCTCAGAATAGTGTAACTTTTAAAGCCCTATTATATGCATCCAGTCTTTTGCCTTGTGTGGACACTATTTACAGAAAAAAAAAATAAAGTACAAAAATAATGTTCTACCACAAGTGTTTTAGGACTAATAAATCAGCTGAAATATGGCATATGAACTTTAGATGATGTACTTTTGTGCTCTGCTCTCACTATGGCATGAGCACAGAAATACTGCTGGTTTTTTAGCTGGCACCAACACAAATGTAACACTGCATTTTCTCCAGTAATCCCCACATATTTTGTGTACCCCAAATCAATCCTGTTCTACCTCTGTACCTCTCTAGAACAGGATAAGAACATCTGTTTTATTGCAACAGACCCATCCACACTGTAGAACAGGAACTAAAACTCATCCTTCTGGTTGTCTAGTTACCATTATAGATTCATAAAGAACTGACTGAACAACCATTTTCTCTTTCT
>VYZP01034466.1:0-21857 GCA_013400635.1 Hypocryptadius cinnamomeus
TTTGTTCAGGAAGTGTTTCCTGTGAAATCTGCTTCAGATAAATGAGTTAACCTTGCAAAATCTAGCTTCCCATGACACATAAATTTGTCAACCCTGCCTTATGCAGTTCCATATTTACAAAATACTTAGAAATTTTACATCTGTCTTCTACCCTATCAAAAGTGCAATTCTCTCACCCCATGTTATGGGGCAACAACATTCTTCATAAATTCTACAGAATAGCAGCCTATTATAAGCAAATAAGGTGCTTAGCTTATGCTTGGGATCTAACTGGTTAAGTAACACCAGAAAGTAAATTTTTTATGGGCAGAGACTGCTCCTCCTATCTACTGTCGCAGGGGTGCCACAGCTAAGTTTGCGAGCTCAATGAGCGCCAGCGCGCCATGCATGCGTTCACGCTGCTCCTGGAGGCGACGGTGGCGGGCAGCTGAATGAGCGCCGTTTTTCTCTTCATCATCCTCTTCATCAGACTGAAGATACTCCATTGGGTCCTGCTGTTCCTGATCTGTTTTCTGGATGGCTTTGGTCTTCAAAGCAGGAGCACGCTGCTCTCTAGTCTCCCAGTACCTATAACATCAAACGTGAGGAATACTTGTAAAATACACACAGTTGACTAGCACACCAACAATTCAAAATGGGCAAAAACCTCCCAAGCGCTACCTCGCATCCAACTGGGCATTGCACTTGGTTTATCTTTCAGCCCTTATATGGTAGTATTTAAGCTGTCAGAAACCTTCTTTATTCAGTATTTTAAGTGTAAAGTGCCCAAGTGAACATCTGTGACAGGTTTCTTGTCTCCATGGTGTTCTCAGCAGGCATTTCTTCCTAGGCATACAGTACCCCTCATACAAACGCAAATTCAGCAAAACTGTAGCACTAGCTAATAAAGTATTAGCAGGTGTTGATCAAGCAAAAAAAGTATTTAAGCAGAGAGCAAACACAAAACAAAACAAATCAGTAAGAAAAAGGTCTCATAAGGAACTTTGTCTTGACCAGGAGTTCATAATTCTTCAAGGAGAGGCAAGGCTGTGCTGATGTGTACTGGAAGAACATCTAGTTTTGCGTTCTTGGGGTTTAACTATTCCAAAGAGTAAATGCTGTGTCAGACTACTCTTTTAAGTATTTTGAAAAAGATGACACCATGAGGGAACTTACTTTGCTAGCCACTCAGCCACAGCTTTATTGTCAGCTGTCTCCTTTTTACTCAGCCTGTCCGTGAGCTCTTCCCTCTTCAGTCGGGCGTAAGGATGTTTGGGACAATGACGGTTTGCATGTGTGAACCTGCTTAAACAGCCTTAAAAAACCACAGAGTGACAATGAAGAACGTGTTACAGAAAGCAGCCAACCAAAGAAAGTGTAACATCTGTGGGATGGAAATGCCACTGAATCCACCCTTCCCCATTCACTAAAACCCTAGGTTTTGTTGAAAACCAAGGGCTCCAGGTTCATAACATGCCCCATTATTTTATACATTAGTATCCACTGACAGAAAATGTATGCAATCCTTAGATACATACTTGCAGAATTAGGCAGATTCTGCAAGGCTCTTCCCTTCCCTAAAAGTTCCACCAAATTTAAACTCCAAAGCTTTTGCCATGTGAACATGCACACATTTCCAATATTAGTCTAACCCCAAAAAGCTGCAAAACATTCTCTGATGACTTACCATTCTCTGAGCAGACAAAAGGCTTCTCTCCTGTGTGGAGACGCTGGTGAGTTTTGAGCTGCCCACTCTGTACAAAGGCTTTCCCACAGTCTGGGTAGTCACATAAATAAGGCCTTTCACCTAAAAGCAGTAATGGAAGAGATTTATGAAAGATGACTACAAGTATCATAGTACCTAGTGGTGGTCCCTGACTTCAACCTGGCACAAACAAGCTCTCCTTTTATCCACTCAGAAATTTGCATCTACTTAAAAAATCCTGGATTACTTAGAAGTGCATGCTCTACGCTACTGAACAATATACTTATTTCCAAAGAGAAAAAAATTGTACTTTTCCTTGTCATATTTTCTGATTTAAGACTCTTAGCACTCCATAAGTTTTGTGAAATTCTGCAGAATTTCAAAGATGTAGAGCAAGAAATATGGACAAGTAATGTAATTCAGGTTGTAACCAGAAAAATTTTATCCTTACCATAGCCTGAACTATGGTAAAATACCTGAGGTCAACATTACTACAAGGTTATAGAACTATCTCATTAGGAGAAATACCTCATGTTTAAGAAAAGTTATAATGATGGAGGCTGCATGCGAAACTTATTCCAGATTTAAGTTTTCTTAAATCAGTGACCAAGGAAGAGTTCTCAATGCAAACTGCAACCAGAAGAACAAAGGTAGCAGGTGTCTCCTTCCTTAAGCGGATCTGACTGCACACACTACACAAAGGTATGCCATGCCACTGCCCTCAGGAGGCAACAGAATGAGGGTGAATAATTCAGAGGAATGACAGGGTAAGCTCAACTCAGTTAAGTAGTTCTTACAAGTTCAAGACGTTGTAGGACCGAGTGAAATAACATATTTTGACCAAAAAATGAGGAATGCTGCTGTTTAATATCATTATCTAGATTAGTCATAGTGACCTGAGTCAGGAGATGGTGAGAGCCAAGGCTTTTGTGGGATTTTGTTTGGTTGGTTTGGGGGCAGTGCTAGTGGTTGTGTCTCTATTGTGAGATACATTTGTTCATATTTTATGGCAAACACAGTGTTCTGTTGAAGAAACAAAATATATTTGCTTGGTTTAAAAATAAACAGCATCTTGAGTTTAAGCTTAGCTGAATATTGAGTGAGTTCATCATATATTTTAACTTAACTGCAAATCACCTTCTAAGTACAGTTCAGTAAATTAGTATGATCTCCTCCACCCCAGAAAATTAATTTTAGGTGGTGGAGAAAAAACAACTGGGTGGTGATTTTAAGCATGTGGACTCTTCTCTCAATATTTAAGCACATTTCCTAGAATGTGACAATCCTGAAGTTGCCAGCCACTTTTTAAGTTACTGTAACCTCTTACAGCAGAATTTCAATTTTGATGTGAGAAATACATCAGCAAGGAGGAAACAAATCACAAAGAAGAGGCAATCAGGATACAAAGTGCTACCAAGCTCAAGTACAGAGCACTGAACCCAAGACTAGTTTTCTTTCTCACAAAGTGAGTCTGTGACATTGACAGATAAAATGTTTACACAATTTGACTGTACTATTATAGCCCAAATTGCTGCTACACTTCCTCACAACAAATATGGCTACAAAGACTTTGATTGACTAACAAGCACTGAGAGCAAAGTACAGTTAATTCAGCAGTTACTATAAAATCGTAACAGGTCAAGTTCTTTGGGGTTCCTTTATGTTTGTTTGGGGGGATTCAATTCCTTTGTTTGTGCTTCCTAAGTGGCTCTCCCCAGTTATTCACACCTTCCTTTTACTCACCGGTGTGAGTTCGTTTATGGGCTTGCAGTGACTTCTCTCGTGGAAAGACCCTGTTGCAAATATTGCAGCGTATCCTGCTGGACGAGTGCTCTCCTTCACTGATCAGGTCTCGGACGGTGTCTGCTCTTGGACGGCCACGTCTTATTCCATCCTGGGTGTAAATAACGAGGCAACTAAACTCAGGCACTTCCTCCCCCCTGCAGTTTGGCCAACTGGCACAGCATTCTCTGGAGCGACGGCATGACCAAGGATGGTGCTGTGACAGCACAGAGCCACACCAGACTGCGCCCAGCCCATTCCTAATGGCCTGGTGCAGGACGGGAGATGACAGGCACCACCATGTGCTCAGAAATAAACAGACAACAGGATCACAGAATGGATCAGGTTGAAAGGGACCACAGTGGGTCACCTGTCCAACCTCCCTGCTCAAACAGTCATTCTAGAGCACATGGCACAGACTTGTGTCTAGACAGTTCTTGAGTATCTCCAGGGACAGAGACTCCAAAACCTCTCTGGGCAATCTGTGCCAGTGCTCGGTCACCAACACATAAAAGAAATTCCTCATATTGAGGTGGACCTTTCTGTGTATCAGTTTTTGCCTACTGCCTTTTTTTCCTACAGCTTGTCACAAGCAGATTCTAGCTCCATCCTTTTGGCACCCTTGTAAGATACTCATACCCATTAATAAAGTCATCTCAGCCGTCTCTTCTTGAGGTTGAACAGGTCCAGCTCCCTCAGCCTTTCCTCATAAAATAAATGCTCGGGTCCCTGAATAATCTTTGTTGTCCTACACTGGACAGGAGCTTCATTTCTCTCTTGTTCTGAGGAGCCCAGAACGGGACAAAGCGCTCCAGATGCGAGGAGAGGGAGTACAAGAGTTTTTTTTTAATGGCAAGGGTGGTTTCTTTAGGTTTATTTTTTTTACTTTTTACAAAAAGGGAGGACGGGCAGCCACTCCGTCCCCTGCTCTTCCCCGCGGCGCGCGCGCCGTTGCCGGAAGTGACTTCACTTTAAATGCCCGGGCGGAAGCGCGGGTTGGGCGCGCGCCGCGGAGTCACCCTGTAAGCGCGCGGCCCGCCCGCCCCCGCCCGCCGCGCACTCACCTTCAGGTGCCGGTGCCGCCCGCCGCTCCCCGGGCTCCCCGCCTTCTCCTCGTCCCCGCCGGGAACTCTGCTCGCTCCCCCGCGGGGCGGCGGGAGGGCTGACGGGCCGGCGGTGCTGTCGCCACCGCCCGGGCTGAGGGTCACGTTGTGCGCGTTCTCGCCCCAGCGCCAGGGGTAGACCATGAAGTCGCTGAAGCCGGGGCTGGTGGGGACGGGCGGGACGGGCATCGGCTCCTCGCCCTCGCTCCCCCTCGAAGAGGGCTTGATCGGGGTGGTTTTGATAACGGAGACCAGGACGCGCTTCGGAGAGTCCTGGCAAAAAATCACCGAGGGGGGGGCCGGCGGGAGCCGCTCCGCCATCGCCGAACCCTCGCGGGCAGCGGCGAAGGAGCGCGGAAAGAGAGAGAAAGGAGGGCGCTCCGCGGCGGCACGGCCCCGCAGTCCGCGCCCGTGTCCCGGAATGGGCCGTGCAGCTGCACGGAGGTCCCGCGGCCGTCGCCACCTGTCGCCGCCCGGGCTCGCCTCAGCCACTCATCACAGAGGACGGCGGCTCCCTGTGGTCTCGGTGGCTTGCCCTCCGCACCCCTCCGCCTCCGCGGCCACCCCCGAGCTGATCCGCCAAGTCAGCGGCGGCCCCCTGCCATGGCAGCGGCCGGAGCGAAGCAGGCACAGCGTTCCCGCACCTTTCCGAAGCGAAGCCGGCCCCGCTGGCAGCCCCGGTCCCGGCGATGCCCGAGGAGGAGCCGCCGCCGCCGCCGCGATACCTCCGCGCTCACAGCCCGGGCCGAGCCCCAGGTTTTCCCGCGTTACGTTTCGCGCCCGAGCGCAGCCAATCACCCGGCCCGGCGCGAGTGTCACGGGGAGTCTGTTCCCGCCGGCCAACCGCTGGGCGGGAAAGTCGGCGGCCGCGCCTCTAGGGGCGGGGCATGAGGGCGAGGCCGTGCGACTGCTGCCATTCTATTGGGCAGAAGCCGGGCTCACGGCCCCGCCGGAGGCGCTGATTGGCCCGCCGGGACGGGGGCGGGAGAGGTAGGGGTGCCGCGCCCGGGCCGGTTTGGCGCGCTGCGGCTGTGGGCGGGCTGCGCGGGCCAATCGCGTGGCGGCGCAGCGGAGTTGGCGCGCCCGGCGGCTTAAAGGGGTCGCCTGGCGGTGGGACAGCGGGTCGTGGTTTCCCTTCCCTGGGGCGGGGGAAAGCTCTTTCCTTTCCCCTGCTGGAGCCCTGCCCTCAGCGGCGGACACACCTGGGAGAGAACTTACCGGCTGGGAGGGTACCGCAGTGAGCTTCCTCCGTGGGGATCGTAGGGCGGGCGGGGCCGGGCCGGCGCGGCCGTTATGGCGCTGCAGGGGCCGCCCGGGCCGACGCCCCGTCCAGCAGCGGTGCCCGTGGCAATAGGGCACTCGTAGCTGTACAGCTGCATGCACCGGTCCCGGGGCTGTGAGAAGTGTGCAAGAGACGTTGTCACGGCCCTCGACTCGGGAATTTTAGGAGGTTCTTAGGGCAGGTGATATTTTAAGAGGATGGTGCCAGACTTTATTCAGTGGTACCCAGCGATAGGACGAGGAGCAGTGGCCCTAAACTGAGGCATAAGAAGCTTCACGTCAACGTAACAGCTTCTTTACGTTGAGTGTGGTAGAGAACTAAAATATAAGAACTTTCCCCTCAATATGAGGCTGCTCCAGTCTGAGAATATCACTTGCATTTATTACATTAGTAGCTAAATTCTGAGGCCAGTATCAGGAGCACAGAGAAGCCACGGAGCTGTAAAAGTGCTGAGGTTTTTTCCCCCAGGTCTATTTTGTTCACAGTTTGTATGCTGCTGACTGCTGCCTTTTAAGAGTGTTGGCAAACATCGTGAGTGACAGGAACAGGAAAGCCCAGGGAAGAGCAGGTTTGCAGCATATGGCTACTAGGTAACACCCTTTTGGATAACAGGAAAAGCCTGCCAGTTCTTCCAGCACAGAGGCTGTAATACGGGGCTGCAGCATTCCTGATCCATCCTGAGATCAGCAGCCTTTTCATTCTGAATTATAGTTGAGTTTGCTTCTACTGCTCTTTTAAACTAACTAAAAATCCTCAAATGTTTGCTTAGGCAAATTTTTGTCCATTGTTATGCTATCCCAGCTTCTCAAAGTCAGTGTTACATGTCAAAGTCCTACCATTGCTATGCCAGGTCAGGCCTTCCTTACCGAGCCAAAAAGAAAAAAATGTTGTAACATTTGCTTGTAACATTTGTTTCCAAAATGAGCAAATAGGTTTCCACATGCTTGGATCTGACCCCCTTAAAAAGCTTTGGCCCACGGTAAATAGTTCTGGTAATATAATGATGTTGTAGAGGAATAATAATACAGAAAAATATGTTGAAATCTACTTTAAAATTTTTAAAAAGGGAAAAAATTATTCATGTTAAAATAATTGCACCCCAAAACCAAACTGCAAATACTCTTCATAACTTTCCAAAACGACACACCTAATGCTTCAGGTAGTACATAGAGCTGCCAAAGAACTCCAGTGATGGATGGAATTAACATTGTGAATTGGTGTACAGAACTGTAGATATTGGGAATGGTGCAGTGCATTGTGAGCAACTGAATATCTCCATATTCAACCTATGCTGCCCTAATACACACATTATGTTTTGTGATGATTTTCAAGGGCCTGGCAGCAGATTAACTTATTTATGTGGATCTTGTAAATTTTTCTAATGCCAACTAATAGAATTTTTATAATAGAGGCAGCACAAGAGAAGGGAGAAGTTAGTTGATGCCACATCTGATATTTTAACTGTTCAGAACAATAGTGTTTCATGTTGTAATAGCCATAACCAAAGAGAAGTGAACTGTTTCTCCAGATCCTGCCACTGGAAGAGAAAATGGGCATGTAGACTGTATCTCACCTAAAGGGCTTAAAACACTGCTTTTCAGTACACAGTCATAGGTATTGTGATGTATTATTAAAATAGTTAATGTAACATGTAAAACCTGTTCTAAAGTAATCATCTGCACTGCAGTGTCTCAGCAATATTAAATATGTTTCTTTTTCATAGTATTTTGATGCTATGCTACTAGCTTAATGTGTGTTGTGGTTTGACCATGGCTAGATTCCGAAGCCTCTATAACTTCCCTCTGCAGCTGGACAGAGGAAAGAAATTTTAACAAAAGGTTCATGGGTTGAGATAAGGACTGGGAGAGATCACTGAGCAAATACCATCATGGGTAAAACAGGCTCAACTTAGAGATATGAAGGGAATTTATTACTGGCAAAACGAGAGCAGGAAAATGACAAAGTAAAATAACCCTTAAAACCTGCTTCCTTCCTGCCACCCCTGCTCCCTTCCAGCTCTGCCTCCTCCCCCAGCAGTGCAGGGAGACAGGGAATGGGGGTTATGGCCAGTTCATCACCTGAGGCTTCTCCTGCTGCTCAGGGAGGGGAGGTGTTTCCCTGCTGCCCCGTGGGGTCCCTCCCACGGGAGACAGTTCTCCATGAACTTCTCCAACATGAGTCCATCTCATGAGCAGCAGCTCTCAGTGAACTGCTGCAGTGTGAGTCCATCCTGTGGACACACAGTCCTCCCAAAACTGCTGCAGTGTGGGTCACTCTTTTACAGGGTACCAGTCCTTCAAGGACAGGCTGCTCCAGCATGGGGCCTCCCTTGGGTGCACAGACTCCTTTGTGCATCCACCTGCTCTGGTGTGGGTCTCCTCCACCAGCTGCAGGTGGATCTCTGCATCCCTTTGGACCTCCATGGGCTGCAGGGGCACAGCTGCCTCACCACGGTTTGCACCAGGGGCTGCAGCAGAACCTCAGCTCTGGTGCCTGCAGCACCTCCTCCTCCTCCTCCCCCTCCTCCTCCTTCTCCAGTGACCTTGGTGTCTGCAGAGTTGCTCCTCTCACGTGTTCTCACCCTACTCTTCTCTGGCCACAACTACATCTGCATAATAACTTTGTTTTCTTCCATCTTAAATATGTTATCACAGCAGCGTTATCACCATTTCTGACTGGTCCAGCTTTGGCCAGTGTCACGTCTGTATTGGAGCCACCAGGGACTGGCTGTGCTGGACATGGAGGAAACTTCCAGCAGCTTCTCACAGAAGCCATCCTTGTAGCCCTCCCCCCTCCAAAGCTTGCCCTTGCAAACCCAATTCAATGCATTAAAGCATTAATATTTTAGTGTAGAAACAAGAAAAAGTTCTCTATGAGAGTTAAAGGACCAAAATAATGAAACATGATACAACCTACAGTCAGATCAAAACCTGCTTATTACAACAAAGCATACCTTTTATCATACATGACATAAGACTGAAATTGTAAAAGGACAGGGAGCAAGGATTCAAGAGAAAGCAGGAAAAATACCTGTGTTCTATCTAGCTTGTTAGACTCAAGATGGAAATGACAATTAAGGAGTTTGAGGATAGTAAACTTTCACAGATAAAAACAACTAACTCTGAAACAGAACAAAACATGACAAATGAAGATGAAAAGATGTATTCTACCTCTTTAAAGCATGCACTTTAGATTATGGCATTTAGGTAGATAATAGCAAACAATCACACTGCATGTAACTTTATTGTTATTATGTTATAATACGGACTTACAATAATTATATATATAATATGGACTTATAAAAACCTTAGCAATGGTGATAATATCTTTTATCCAAGTCTTTATTATTATATTTTTTATGTTTCTGGATTTCCTGTCCGAGCATTCACATTCCAGTCTAGGAATCACATTCACAACCCGTGAGACTTTCAGTGCTGGGACTGAAACCCCTTTGCAGTGGGCGGCTCCAGTGACCTGACGGGTGCCCCATTTGAATCCCTACATGCACCATACTCACACTGTCAGGCAAGTTTCCTTTGCTATCTTGACCCACGTTTCCCATAGCAGTGTCCCAGATGCTGGGTTCCTGGAAGTATTTTAGTCATGATGCAGTGACTCAGTAGCAGCACGTGCTGTTTCTAAGGAATCCCTGTGCTTTTACACCCTTACAGTCTATGCACCCACCCTTCATGCCCCTTGCACTTGCCTCTTGGTCCAATGGTGATATTTTGGCTGAGGTCCTCTCCTTGCTCATTGGGTCCTGTAGAGTCTGTAGGTGACTGGCCACCTCCACCCCTACCAGCTAGCACCAAGGTCCCCGTGCCCTTCATTAGCAGAAGGTCAGTGCCTGTTCCTGGCTCATTTGATGGGGCTCCAACTATTTGCTGCCAGCCAGGGCACAATGTCCAGCTCACACACAAAGCTCTCAGCATTAGGTGTACTCCTCTACAAGCATGTCCGTCTTTGGTGATGCAGCTCTCTTTTTGGCTTAAGACTTCATGTAGTCAATTTTGCATAGTAGAATTGTGTTGCTGGAAAATGTATGAGATAGGTAGATCCTCTAAGTGACACAGTGTTACCCTCTCTACCTGTTCTGGTGCCCTGCCCCAGAACGGCACCTTGAGCCATGTGATGTGCTCTGGATGTGTCTCCCTCAGGCAGGAGAGATCTGGGCATTAAAGAATGAAATGCCCAGGGATGAGAAATTGTCTGTATGAAAGGTCAAGGACAGGATGACCCTTGCTGGTGATTAGGTACTTCGCCGCAAAGGTCAGAGAAACACCAGCCACCATTCTCAATTCTGTCTCTTGTAATTAGCCACTTTTGCACCTTGAAAAAAAAAAAAAAAGAAAAAAGAAAAAAATAATCAAGGGCTGTTTTGGTAAAGATGCCATATTCCATTACCTACACCTGCTACGCAACCTTGTGTAGGGTGCTGCTCTGTGCATGTGAAAAATCAACTTGTGGAGAGAATGTGGACAGAACAGCCACTTAGGCAGGCAGCCCTCATCTTCCCTTAACATGAGTCACCTGTTGTTTAAAAGGTTAGGCACCTATGCCTTGTATTACAACTATGAGATTCAGGCTTTGCATGCAAATATGTAATCATGCCAAAGCCATCGCTATTTCTTTTTAGTATAAAATTCCAGACAGAGCATTTGGTTACACTTTCACAGTAAAATTCACGTTTTCCTTGTCTGTCTCCATTGTTTGTGTAAGTATGTAACTCGACAATCACACACTGATTGCACATAGTGAAAAGCTGTGAAAGGAATGAGAGGGAGGTGTTTTTACCAACAAACTGTGGGCCTGCTGGTAAATATAGCCAGATACTGATAGGTGAAAGAAGCAATAATAGGAACCATAAATTCCAGAGGAATTCCACTAATTGACACAGATTTTTACTCACCCAAGGCTGAGCTAAATTCCTGGAGTTAGAGGAAAATAACAGAGACATAAAGAAAAGGGAAGGGGGGCAGGATGCACATTGGAAGAGGGTCTGTATTAGGTGATTTGGGAAGTCTGTACCTCTCAAGTACCTAAGACAATGGGGAAAGAGAGAAGGAAATGGGGCTCTGAAAAGAGGATAAAAGGGAGGATGCATCCCCCAGCAATTTGAGAGATCTCATGGGAAATTGCCCCATGACCTGTCCTTTTATTCATGAATAAAGCTATGGGACTCTGCTGTCTTTTTTTTTGGACATAAAAACCTCTGGCATTTTGGATTAATTTTCCTGACAGCTGCAAGCAAAAAAAGAGATTGCAAATTACTTTCATTTGTCATAAAAGACTTTTATTCAGTTTGGAGGTTGGAATTTCTTACAGAAATTTTGTTTTGATTGACAGCTCAGAGCATGAGAAAACTAAGGATTTTCCTAAATCTTTACATTAATTTTAGGAAACAGAATTGTACAGATAAAGACAAGATATATTTATAGCAAACACTGGTTTTGGCTGTCATTGTGGAATCTCTCTGAGTAGTTAGACTTTTTTCTTCTCTTTTGAGGCTTCACAAAAAAAAAAAAAAGAAAAAAAAAGAAAAAAAAAAGCCAAATCCCATGGAACACCAAATCTCTAATCTTACTGCTGAAATATATCTGAATTCCTCATATTCATCCCTCTCAGAGACACTATGACCTTCAAAGTACCTATTAAAGTTGTAAGAACATTACAGTCAGTGATGGCACTGACCAATGATGGTCGTCTGTCATCTTTCATATACAGCATAACTTTGATTCAAACTTGTAGAATATTTGAAGAAAAATATTTCTAAAATTTCTAAAAACTTTCTGGATACAACATGTACTGAGGAAATCTAGTGTAGATGCTGTAATTGATACCAAAAGGCTCCAAAAAGATCTGTAAATATTTGGTGAGATTTTTGATATGCTGTAGTAATGTGATGTTGTTGATGTCTTTCTCCAGATTAGCACAGGACAACATACCTTTCCAGTTCCTTCTTCACACTGAAAACACATGAGGTTTCATCTTTCTACAAAACAAACCAACAATTCCGAGGAAAGGACAGTTGATCTAAGCAGACATTTCTTATAAAGTAGTTTATTCCTTTTTCATATTATTGAAAAATTTTAATGAATTAATTATAACTAATAATTAATTATGGGTAGCTACATTTTACAACATAAGAGCTGTGCAGAAATAATGATATTTTTCTTTTGTTAACTTATATTTTTCTGCTTTTAATTTGAAGCATTTCAGAGTCTGAGAGATTTGACTCAACTACCAGAATTTTGTAAAGCTCTTTGCAAGCAGATAATTGCCTGAAGTTATGGTCATTAATTCCATGCAAAATAGTTTGCGCTCTCTTGAATGAAATTGAAACTTGAAAGGGCACTAAGTAAAATTAAATTAGTTTTATTCTGCAGTAAGCATGCCCTGCAAAAGTGGGTCTACATGAGAGCCAGGAAAGATACAATGACTATGTCCAAGGCTTGGAATAATCTGTAGAAGATACACCTTATTTTGTTTTACAGTGGTGTCAACAGACTTATCAGCATCCCAGAATGAAGACACAACAGGGCTGTCTTTAATCCTGCCTTTTGAAACATAGCAAGAATTCTGATACTGTTTCAAGTTACTGTAATAAGGATAAAATTAATTTCAAAAGCAGGTGGTATATACAGTGAAGTTATCATGATAGAGGAAGTGTTAGTTTCGCATGAATGATTGAAATAAAGTCTCATCACAGAAATCAAGACTGCAGTCTCCATTCTGTGGGAAATTGTGGCTGAAGGGCTAAGATTTTGTTGTTACTGCGGCTGATAAAAGAGGCACTGATATTTCGCCCACCCAGGTGCCCGTCCTCTGCGGAAAAAAGCCTTGATGAATTTCCTGGCACGTCACTGTTGGTCATATGAGACACTTTTATTTTGAGACAGCAAAAGTTCTCACAGCTGGGTCCAGAACTGTAAGCAGCTGACAAGCCGCTACCGGCGTGCTGCACTAAAATCTGTCACCATGGGGGCTCGGGGACGGCCGGGGAGCCCCATCCTGGCTCTGGCCGGACGGAGCAGCTCTCCGAGCTCACTGTGAGTCCCGCAGGCTCCGCGCAGCGCTGCGGCTGTGAGCCGGAGGCAGTGCCACGGCGCGGGGCCGGGAGCTTGCTGCCGGGATGGACAGCGCTGCTCCCCTCGGTAGAAGCGGGGGGCGTTTCAGACGCTTCGCGGTAGCACCGGACTACTTTATCCAAGCGTGCCGGCCACCTACAGCAGAGCTACCCTGGGGAACTCCCAGCGTGAGCGAGCGCCTCTTTCGTTGGTGTCACTTGTTAGAGGATGTAGGCTGTACCGAAAGACCCGTGGCGACGCCGCTGTGCGATGGCACATTTGAAGCGCTGCTGCGGGAGAACGTCCCCACATGGGCCGGGGCCACAGCACCGCCCGGCCAGCGGGGCCCACACCTGATGAATAATAGAGCGGCGCACCGCATTGGTTAGCGGCTGTGATTGACAGCTCCGGCCTTGCACCGTAATTGGCCTCAGCTGGCACCGGGGGGCGGAGTCTGGCGCCGGGATTGGCTGCTCTGTTACTCGCCGGTCGCGCGTGCAGGCGGTGGGCGGGCTCGGCCGTGCTTATAGGCGGCAGGGACGGCGGCGGGTGCGCTGTGGAGCTCCATTGGCTGCTGCGGCCCGGCCGGGGCGCTGGGGCGGCGCGTGGGCCGGGACGCCGCCGCTGCTCTCGCCCGGCGGGCGCGCTGTTTCGGCCCCGCGCAGCAGCGGCAGCCTTGAGGGGGGGGCCCGGCGGCTGCCGGGGCGCGGGCAGGGGGTGGTCGAGGGAGGCGAGGCGGCCGCGCGGATGATGGCTGGGCTGGTGGGCAGCCCGGTGGGTGCCGTCATGCAGGAGAACTTCGGGTGCTCCATCGCCAATCGCTTCTACCAGCTCCTGGACGACGAGTCGGACCCGTTCGACTTCCTTCGCGAGGCCGAGCGCCGCCAGCAGCAGCAGAAGAAGAAGCGCGACGAGGCGGCGGCCGTCGCCAGGAGGGCCGTGGCCGGCGGCCGGGCGGGCGGCGGCAGGAGGGAGAGCCAGAAGGAGCGCAAGCAGCTGGAGAGCTCCCCTGCACCCTCCCCTGCGGCGCCGCCGCAGCCAGGTACGCGGGCAGCGCCCCGGCGAGGCGGGGGCGAGCGGGAGCGGCGGCGGGTTTTGGGAAGGAGGGAAGGCTGTTCCCGGCGCTGCGGAGCCCCGTGCGGGCCCCGCGGCGCGGCGTGGGTGGCTGCGGGCTCCGCGCTTCACGGACCTCTCGGCAGCCGTGGCGTGGCGGGGTTAGCGCTGTCATAGCAGGGCTAAAAAATCCTGGTTCCTGGTGGGGTCGTCGTGCTGAACGCCCCTCAAAGTCCCCTCAGAAAAAGCAGTGACGCTTGGGCACGGTGCCGGCACGATGTTGCCGAGCACTCTCAGCCGAGAAGGCCTTGGAATATGTAAATAAAAACTTCAGCAATATCCCCAGGAGACAAGTGAAGAGCATCAACTCCTACGCTGCGGCATCTACAGCTTTCATGCTGGTTTAGCAGCCCTGTTGCTGCCTTTAATTGCTTGTCACCCTGGACATTATTCTTCAGTGTCTGAAGTTTCCAGGCGTGATTTCTCAGTACTTGTGGGTTTTCTGACCTTTCAGTGACTTCAGCGTTCCAGTGTCTCCAGCGATCTGTGCTTATTTTGCCTTGAGCTTGCATTGGTGAACCAGCCTTTGAATAAAACCTTATTTCCTGGGGTAACTCTTTGAGTTCAGGAATAGTCAGCTGCTAGGTTTTGATGCTTGGGGAAACAGGGAGTCAGTTGGCTTTTGTACTAAAATGTCTGTCACAGTCCTCTTTGCAGCTGGAGGCTTTGTGGGCGATAGCTTCTTACATTTGCAGCTGATTGCTAGTCTTAGTGAGTCTGATTGTTACTACTTACTCGGTATTGAGCTTCAGGTTGCTGGATTCAGTATCTAAAGTATCTGAGAACTGGTGGATTGTTTCCAAATATTGAGAATTTTGCACAGAAGATTCTGGTTTCCCCCTCTTGAGTTTTAAGTTCCCATTCTCCTGCAGGAAGCAATGAAGCCTAACACATAATCTGTTATTAGGATATTTTCTTCCTGTAGTAAAATCTCCCGTTGAACTCACAGTAATGGTACTATGCGTTTTAATGCCCTAGGAAAAAGCCTTTGAATTGAGGTTGTTGCTCCATCAACTTGTTAGCAGTGCTACAAATTCTATTGCTTAGGCTTACAGTCTTACACTCTTCCCAACAGCAGTTAGTTGACACATTTTTAGCAGTTTGTGGAGCAGAGAATCTTTCAGTGCTAAATGTGTGCTGGATAATGAGCGCCTTTGTAGAGGAAGATATCAACAAGTTGTCACTGTCTTTATGGGCAGTTCTATGAAACTAGTCTTTTTGAGATTTCTCTGCAGTTATGTATGTGACTTAGTCTCCTAAGACCAGTACTCGGACTATAACAGCTTGTTGTATTTAAAGGTTACTTTACCGTGGTTGTCAGCAGAAGTTGAAGGAGTCTGCTCAGTGAACAGCAAAGTCTCAAGTTGTGATGAAAAAGTTCTTGAACAAGAACTGGTGGTTATCAGTAACTTCCCATGGTGGTATGTGAAGACCATCCTTTACCTTCTGCTTGCCTATAGGCGTCACCGTTCTTGGCAATACACAGTGGCCCTGGGGCTTGTCTTTGACTATTCTCTGCAAGCTTGGTATTAAGAAATCTCTTTTCTCATGCAGAGATAAGGCATGTGCACCTTGTTTCAATTTCCTGCTAATTTAAAATGGAGAAAAGACTGGTGACTATAGTACCTACCCTTAGTGAAAGGGCATTAAGATCTATTTTAAGAAGAGTTATTTCTCTTCCATATGTAAGACCACACTTTCTTCTTTAAACATAGCATCTGTTTGGGATTTTGTGTGTTTGTCTTGGGTTCTTTAGGAAGTAAGGACTATAAAAGTACAGTGCTTAAGATACTAAACCAGTGTGGATAGTCAAGACTTGGTCTTGACTGTGTGTTCCTTCTTTGAATTTGCTGTCTTAGCAAGTCTGCTCTGAATGGCAGAGAACCCTCTGAGTTAGGGTAAATACACAAGTGATGATGTAGCTGACAAATGTCAAGCAAGTGGCATGTTGAGAGAAAAATCTTGAAGTTTTTTGGAAGGGGGTGTGTCACCTCTTTATTGGGGCCGTACAAAGTCGGTTTATTACACAGGCTTCAAAACGTCTATATTTTATATAAGATTCAAGGGGCTATCAACTTGACAGTTGAGAATTACCAGCCTCCTTGTGCTCTCACAGTTTGGCATAAAGCTTCTAATAATAGATGCATTGTTAGAAGAGTGCACCTCTGTTTGGGGAAATAAATAATATTGATTAAAATTACTAAACGGTTAAACTAATTGCTAAACTTTTAATTAAAAAAAAACCAAAACAAAACAACAACAAAAAACATAACAACATACCAAACTTAAGACTTCATTTCTAGACTTTCTTAGTGATTTTTTTTCCCTCCTGATTTTGGGCACAACTACCTCTAACTTAATTCTACTTATTAGTAATTAAACACCAAAAAAAATAACATCTAGACCCATCTGAACAGTAGAATCCGATTCTGGTAGTATTATAGTTGAAATGATAGAATTCACTGTATTGTACTAGTGTTCTTGGAATCATCACAGAGTAGGGTTGAAAGGCTGTGTTGGAAGAATGGTCTGGTCCAACCTTTCCTAGGAAAGGCAGCCTTGAAGACCTCATCTGCTACCTTGTTGAGTTGCATTTTGAAAGCCTCCTTTGATGGGTGTTTAACCCTAAGAAGGTTGTTTCAATGTAAGGTAGCACCTTACATTAAGAAGGAAATTATTAAAACAGATGAAATCTCTTTTTGTGTTTGTCCCCACTGTAGCCACTTGCTTTCATGGGTCTCCTTGTGAAGAGAGTCTTCATAATTGTAGCCTTTCAAATACCTGGGTATTGTGATGTGGCTTATATGAAGTTTTGTCCAGGGAAGAAGACAGTCTTCTCTCATAAGGCAGACTCACCAGCCTTTTCCTAACCTTCACAGCCTTCTCTTTGATATTCTGCAGCCTGACCATCTTCATAACCCTACTTTGGACCCCTCTAGACTGTTTTATCTAATTGCTAGGGTATTTGCTTGTTTGAACTACAAAATGTCTTGTTAAGTTTCACGATTTTTGTTTTATTCTAGTATTATTTCTTAAGCATATTGAATCTGTAAAAAAGGGTCTTTAGAAAGACTCAAAGCACATCTAGTCTTCTATCTTGCAATATAAGAAGTTTTACAGTAGTCAGATTTTCTGTGGTACTATGTTTTAATGTTTGAGTGGAAGGTTTAGTCATGAAGTTCTGTAAGGCAGCTTTTTTTTTTTAATGAAATTCTTCACTGAGTTTTTCAAAACAGGTCTTACTGAATTTCTGGAGATATTTTCAATTTGCAGCAAGCCTCCTGAGAGGACTTTGCTAGATAATGCAATACTTTGACCTTTAGAATCCAAACTATTTATTATGAAATGGCACAACTGTAAGGAGGCAACTTTTTAAGCTTTGTTTTTTGTGGAGAAGATGGACTCCTGTTTCATTGTCTACCAAAACCTATACTTTTGATCTTAAAGGTGTATTTTTTCTCTTCTGCTGACTGCTGTTTTATGATTTTTAGACTGTATTAGCTGAGGATTTGGGTGAAGGCTGGTTGTAGGTATTGCAGCTCTTGTAATTGCACCACTTGATGTTAACTCAGTTTATTCTTACCACCGTGACCAAACTGCATTTGCCAGCTCTTTGTTCAATAGGCCCAGTTGCAGAGCTTGCATTCTTTACCAGTCCAGGAAAATTAAATTTGATGATTGTGCAGTAATACTCTCTGTTCTTTTGAAATCTCTAAACCTTTGTTGCTAATACTTCTAAAAGGTTTTCTTCTTTCATATACATATGATGACTCTGGTAACATTTACATATAGTTCCTAAATACTGTGCTTTTGAGGTTTTAGCTGTGGCTTTAAAATGGCATTGAATTTTCTATGGAGTTTTATCTTTGACTGATTGTAATTTTATTATTTTTTAATAGTTTATCCTGATAGCATTCTTTCAACTACAGTGCCATAAGGATTGTCTGGAGGAAAGCTGTGGTAGGCAATTCCGTAATTCATCAAGTACTGGCATGCATGAAAACAAAATGGCACAGGATAGAGTCTAACTCCGTGTATCTCTTTGGTGTGTAGCTTGCAATAGCTGAAGCTATTGTTTGAAGTTTGGTATTAGAATCACTCACATTTGAAGGGAGAAAGTGGAAGTGTTTTTGGAGTCTTAATTCTTCTACTCTCTAAAACAGCAAAATAAGTGTTTGAGTGAGAATAAATTGCCTTTTACTATTTCCAGTTATGAAATTTTGTTGTAAAGGAAGATTAGTTGCCTGTGTATATAAGTTGTTAAAGAAGTTTATTCACCCTAGGCTTCCCACAGCTGACATCCAGTTTCTGGGGAAAAAACATTAATAATTTCATGGTACTGCAACAGGCACAGCTCAAGGTAGGTGCCTCACCAGAGGGACTTAAAACAAAGAAATACCTGGGATTTTATACCCTTACAACCTATGCTCCTATTTTTTACACACTTCACACACCTTGCATGCATGCCTTACTCGAATGGTGATTTTTGTTTTGGAGTCTTCTCGTTCGTATCACATTCTTTCTCTGTAGCTGTCTTTATCTGGATCGGTTGCAGCTTCTGATGGTAGCCATGACTTCTTTATCTCTTAGTTCTTACTGGTCTCAGAGCCTCCTTTTATTGTAGCTGAACAGTAGTACAGGACTCATTCAGCATTTCAAGGTGAAAGCTTACAGCTTGTGGCCTAAAACTTTTGCACTTTGCTTGAGCTAAGCAAAGCTACTTAAATAAAAGAATAACTAAACTCAGTATACAACAGTCCTCCTTTTGTTTTTGTCATGCTTTCCCACTCTTGTCAGAAAGAACTCATGAAGTCCTTAAAGCATTTAACTGCTATCCATAATGTCACATACAGTGTTATTACAAGTAACAGGCATAATATCCTAAAGCTTTAACAGCAAAGTAAGTACATAGTAGGGTGGTATTTGACCACTTCCATTTAGGTTCTAATTTGGATTTCTGTGAAAATACCTTAATTAATACTTCAGCAATTCCACTGAGCATACTTTTTTTTTTTTTTTCCCCTCAAAGCTTTTTTGCATTTATTTAACATATTGAGTCAACCACTGATCTCCAAGAGGCTGATCCTAGGGGTAATTGTTTGCCAAACACTAATCCTGTTGATGACAACCTTAGTTGTTGGTGAGGGCTGTTTCCCAACATTACATAATATCCCAAAGTATACTGCTCCTAAGCTTTGGGTCATTATAAACCTATCTGACTACAAGTTTGAGTTATCTTATTTTTTTTATTTTGTTGGAGCATTTTGTATGAACTCAAGAGTGTACTACAGGAATATTATCTCCAGAAATATTATTTTCTGCTGAAGCAAGGGACTCTCATTTTTTCCATAGCATACCCATTGCATGACACACTCCAAAAGCTTATTTAGACTCAGTATAAATAGTGACATTTGCTGGTCATGTCACCACAAGGCTGCTTTTGCTAATGCAATTAATCTGGGCTCTTGGGTCATCAGCAAGGGTTGTAGAGGTTCAGTTTCAAGCGCCTCAAAGTTTCTCACTGATGCATAGCCTCTGTGTTGTTTTCCATTTACATAGTGCGGAGATCCATTGGTCAACAGTATAAGATCTAAGGTCTCTAGAGGCTGATTTTACAGATCTGTCCGTATGTAGCTGGAGTGAAACACCTCATAGCAATCATGATGCAGCTCACTGTTGGAAGGAACAAATGGTAGAGTTGCTGAATTCAAAACATGACATCCTTTTAAAGTAGTAATAATTAATGATTTTAAATTCAGAACAATTCATGCTTTGAGGGGACAATGTTTTTCTATCGTATTGTTTAAGAATCAGTTCTGCTTTGTGTTACAAAGTTATGTGATCTATAACTAATACTCCTTTTACAGCTTGGAGTATCCTTTCTTTCTCCAGACTCCAATTCCACTTTCTCTGCCTTGATAACTTCTTCCAGTGGTTTACTTAACTGCCCTAGCCCTGGTAGTTGGGGTCTTCAGTACCCTACTGTGCCTAAAAGATTCCTCAGAATTGTTTTCTTTGTTGCTTTGTTTGGTCAAGGTATTTCTACTGGTCTACTTTGTCCTTTTGAAGTATACTGGGAAGAAGAATTGTCTTTCAAAGCAGGAAGGGGTTTCCTCTTTTTTTTTTTTTTTCTTTATTTTTTTTTTTGTGTGGAGGGTAGTAGTTGTTGGTTTTTCTTGTTTTGATTTTTTTTGTTGTTGTTGTTTGGGTGGGTTTTGTTTTGTGGTTTTTATTTATTTGTTTCTTGTTTTATTTATAGATTAAGCCCAAGCATCAGTTCTAGATTAATGCTGATTTTACTCCACAGCTTTGTGACTGTGGTTTTCAACAATTTTGGTATTTTTAGCTCCTTTTGTATGTTTTTGGTGATCACACTCCTTCCTATAATGACTAGGTGTATCCATTCAGGCAACTAATGTAATTCAGTATCTCAGGTCTGTAAGAGGTCTTTTTTTATGTCAATGTGACCCTTCCACAAACATTGTTTTTCCCATTTGCTCTTTGTAAGCAGTTACCTGTCTCAGCTTGTGAATTGCATGCCAGCTACCACCGTCACATCCTTACATTAGGAAGTGGGAGAAACAGCAAGGTTTCTACTGCAGCTTGTAGTCACTGATAGCAGTTGCAAGCTGGGCTCCTTGCAGTGTTTGTCTGAAGTCAAGGCTTTCTACAAAAAAAAAACCGTTTTAAATGAAAAATTTAAAAAAGGTGAGAGCACACTCTCTCAGTACAGGCATGTGAAGAGCCACAAAACCTAGAGAGATACCTCTTTCCAAGCAAAAGTCTCAGTTGTTTGAGGATAGATTATATGGAAGGAGAAACTTGCTAAGAGCTAGACAGCAACACTGGAAAAGGCAGCTAGATTTTGCTGCATTGCTTTATATCCTTCTGTTAATACATAGATATCTAGTGTCTGGGAAAACAAGCAATGCAGATTATAAAAATATAAGTTCTGCTTTTCCAGTAGCAAGTTCTGTGTACATACTTATTAAAAACATTTCTCTAGAAAGTCTTATCTAAGTGCTGCACTGTTAGCAAAACTAATACTAATAGTGAAGTATTATTGTGGAAAAAGTGAAAACTACTTAAGTATGTTTGCTCTGTATGATTTAGAGTTTTAACAATATCTCATAAAACTGAGCTTTTTTTCTTTAGCACTGTCTAGTTCTAGTACCTGGTAATTTTAGTATTTACAGATTTTTTTCCTGCTAATAATAGCTCTGCTGCTTCTTCTGGGGGGGAAAAAATAGCTAGGTCTGTTGAAATACAGATCTCTGTTCTGATTCCTCAGTTTAGAAAGTAAAGTGATAGGCAGCTTAGCCAACAGACTGGGCTGATGCAGTAACAATCCAGGAAAGCTGTGGTGAAGTGGGCAATGGTGGGACACATTCAGTTGTATACAGATTACAGATGTAATTATAAGATGCAGAAATACACTTTAAAGAGAGGCTAAACTAGGCAACTGGGAAAGAGTGATCTTCAGTTTTCAAAATTGTGTTTGTAAGGCCTCAAGCAGATGATCCACAGAACTCCAAAGCTTTTTTTTTGGTGTAGTTTTGAAGAAAACCTGCATATCAGATTATATAGACAAGCAAGCAGACAAAATTGGGGTCTATTTGGAGAGGTAGTTATTAGCAAGCATTCAAAGTGTACCCCAGTTCTTTATGTCAGTGATATACAAGATGGTTCATGCTTTGTGTTGATTTTGTTGCCTTGTTTTATGGTTGCCCTTGAGCTCTGTGAATTAAACTGAGTCTGTGTTAGGACATACACATAGTAGAGGATTATAATTGTAGAGCTTATGCTATCACTGCTGCCAAGCTCCA